>JAHWFP010230277.1:9993-49935 GCA_023313725.1 Lithobius niger | reverse complement strand
TAGAAAATGGTGAATTTAGTCGTGACAAATAACTTTTTTTTTCATAACTGGCCATTTACGGTAATACGAGATCGAGACTATTGACGGTCCTTGCTAGGTTAACACTGCTACATTTTGTGTGGTAACATATAGCACAAAACTGTGGATGGAGGTTTTTTTGTAAAAAAAATTCCCATGCGGAAACTCTGTGACAAAATGTGCGTGTAGGAAGGCAGGGTGCTTCGCTTTTGTTCGAACTAACTTTAACAAATTTAGTACTTTTTAGCCTAGGGAGTTTTTCTCCAATGAAAAAAAATAAAATGAGGCATAAAAAAAAAGGACAAGCACTAGATGATGTTGGTAGGCCTGCCTACTCTTACTTTTGACATAAAATCTCGAAAACACATCAGCCTACATTTTGTAGAGGCTACACACAACAAAACATTACATGGCAATGATGTTAGTTTCTGGCCAGGGGTAAATGAAATCTACAATGGAAATATTTTTCCGCAAAAATCCCCAACTTTTTCCCAGCCAAAAAATTAACCCAATCAGCAAGTCTCACACAACGAAGAACATTTACCCCGTTTCCAGCACTGTAGCCTAAGCATATTTAATTAAGTCTTGTTACAATTAATTATTTGCAATAATTAAGTCATTTTACATTACAGCTTTTTTTACTTTGGTTTCATCCTTTTTTTTTTTTGCACTCGTTCATCTGCGCAATACCAAACTAAACGAAACCGAAGTAAAAAAAAAAAAAGCGGTAAATAGGTCTATGAAAAAAATTAAACGCCTTCAAAAATTGTTAAAATCACTTCTATCGAAATAAAAAATACTTGGGCACAGGAGCCATTTCAGAAAAATAAATTCTGAATTTTAAGTTGGTAGACTACCCAGCATCATAGTATGTAAAGTTTATGGTAGCCGTAGTTATTCATGCTTGTTGTTTTTTTTTTTTGTAATCTGTAAATAAATAAATAAAAAAAAAATGAATAAGATCAGTTTTATTTAAACCCTACCATTTTACACGTTACATCGAGAGCTTCAAACGATTTTCGAAAAATATAAGATATAAATAAGATATTGCCAAAAGCCAGAAACAACTAAACCTAACGTGAGCAAATCCAGTCCTTTCTTGTTTTTTGTCTGAACCAAACGTCCTTAGCATTGTTCTCCGTATAAATAAAATCCGTAGCATACTTTTACCATTTTGATCAAGTACACCAACTTCCCATAAATATGTTTCTTCTGGAACTAAGACACATCATTTAGTCCGTTTCAGCAGCAGATTAGGCTTAAGGCCCAAGGCATGACCAAGCAGTTAGGCCTAAATATCAGCCACAGTGCATTCCTACACAAACGCTGTCATCTTTTCTTCAGCGTTTACAGTTGAAATGTCACTTTTGTAGGCATCACGATTTACTGATACTTCTTACCTTATATTGACACGATCCCATCATTAATTAACGATACACACAGTGTTACTGTTAGGTTTACCCAAGTTCAAAATCGAAGTAGCACAATAATCCGCAAAAGGTTCGTCCACGCTGTTAGTGTTATTGCCGTCCAAAACGATATCGGGAGGGAATTACACTCGGTTACACACACAAATCCACAAACTTGCATACCTCTTGCATACCTCCGTTTCACAAATTACGGCAATAAGTGTGGATGGTCTGCATTTACTCCACTAGAGAGTAGTTTTTGTATCTTCATTTTAAGTTCCCACTCGACGTTTTAAAAGTCTACCGCACTGATGACACACGTTAGAATCTTCCTTCACCTTTTTGAATCGCACACCTGTTTGTCACGTGATCAGCGTTAACGAATCGCTGTCGCGTCGTGCGGTACAGTTCACTTCGGAAAGTGGGCCTTGCCTTTATAAGCTACAGTAATTCGTAGGTCGTGTTAAATGTTTAGGCTGTTTTAAATTTTTAGTGTTTCTAGAACTTTGCAAGGGGAATGGTTGTCTTTATGAAATGCTATTAAAAACGACTTTCGTAGATAAACAAAACTACACGGGCTACGGAAAAGGATTGTTAGCAATTTTAGTTATTAATTACAAAATATAAATAAGTTATAAGTAATAAGTTCCTTAATTGTGAATTGTTCTATTAGCCAGGGGTACCCCTGGGGGTCGGGGGGGGGGGGGAGATTTGAAAAAAAATGCTCATGATTTTTTTTTTAGTTTTGGAGTTCTTTGTAGCTATACCTTCTCCCTAGAATCCCCTCCCCACCCCAAAAATATTGATAAGACCGTTTTTTTAATTTCCAATTGCTAGGGAAAAGGACATCTGGGGTTGAAAAGGCATTATTTTTTTACCATCTTGGTGACTTTCGTTGGTTAGGTAGGTAAAAAAAAAGACATCTAAGGTTATACAACAAAATGGCCTATGGAGTTGGGGGGAAGGATGTGCCCCAACGTGACTGCACCCTTGTCAATTAGACCTGTTTTTACGAGGCACTATAATTAATTCTTTTTTTAAGATTTTTTTTTCTCCTGTTTAGTTCTTGAATTCACCCACAGTCCTAAATTTGATTTATTTTGGGTAAAATACATTACTGTTTAAAGTTTCGTTTACTAGGGTTGAGGAATTGGGAGGGGGGGACCAAACTGACGTAGTATACAACTGACAGCAACTAATAAAAAAAAAGCAGAAAGTGGAACAAAATTATGAATATCTTAATATTTGAAACAGTACATTTAAATATTTTAAAATTTTGGCATACCATTATCTTATTCAGATTTGTATGCTGAAGTGTGCCCTCAAAGGAGGAATACTGCTGTATCTGTGTTCAGATTTGTGTATCCTGAAGTGCACCATTGCACACTCCATACTGTATATTCCATACTATTTACATATTCATATACCATGAAGTATACCATTGTATACTCCATACGGTGTACTCCATTCTGCATACATACTTATATACCACCATTGTAAACTCCATACGGTGTACTCCATGCTGTATACATATTTGCATACCATGAAGTATACAATTGTATACTCTGTATGGTGTACTCCATACTGTATACATACTTATATACCCTGAAGTATACCATTGTATACTCCATACAGTATACTTCATACTGTATACATATTTGTATACCCTGTAGTATACGCCACAGTACACCATTCACAAAAAGGTATACTTGAATGTATAGTGTATACTCTTGGGAGTATAGTATGTATACACACTAGTACGCCATGTATACCAAGGTGTACTAAGGTATATTTTTGGTATATCTTCGGTATACTAATGTATACATCTTTTCCATAAGGGTACGGTGATCTGGTTGGAAGGGACTATTGGCAGCAAGGACAGCAAAGGGAATTACCGACTTTTGTGAACTGGGAGGCCTTTGGGACTGAGTTTTGAACTCACAGCGTGAATAGGCCTATAAATTAAAACTACGATATTATGTATCGCAACTATTGAAGGAGGGGGGGGGGACGAAGTGTTAGCTCAGAATCAACATCGGCTTTGGGAATAAACTGATATTTACAAGACATGAATTTAATTGAAGGAAAGCTAGTTTGTTTTCATTTGGATGGTAGCCACGGTCGGAATTTGGTCGGAGATGCTAGTAAAAATAAACATGAAATAAACACTGGGTCCGTAAAAATATACAAACATAAACGATGAGCTCCGGTAGGGTTCATGGCAAGAAATTAAGTTTACCAAAGTGCATTTGAGCACAAAAATGAAAGGTTAAATATGCCAGCTTAGTATTTAATTATGCTATAACGCATTTAAGTTAATTTTAGTTGTTTGCAGAAGCAGACAAGTGAAATTTTAACAGTCGGACATTTTTCATAAATAACGTAAGTCGTCACTCGTTTTACAAATAAAAAATATTGTGTGTATCCTTACGTGTATGTGAGGTTAAGTACCATAAATGGAAGCCCCTCCTAAAACACAACTAAGCTAGTGTTTTTGGCTTTATGCCTGAAAGAATAAAATACGAGATATACAATGTTTGGAAAACGGCGACCGGAAATGAAGTTCGCTACGGCACGGTTTCAGCGATTTTTCTTAGTGATGTCAATTTTTAATGGAAATTTACGGATCTGTTTCCGTGGAAAGTTACAGGATGTGTTCGTCTATTAAGAGCTGCAAGAATTGGTCGATTTGAAGCGTTTTCCCTGGAGATATGCCTTTTTAAGTAGCTAGGTCTTTATGGTGCGGTGGCGCCAAATAAAAAAAGGTGTTCGTTGAAAAACAAAGATTTCTGCCCTCAGGCTTTTGCTCGGCGGTGTCAAGGTGACCTCACCACGAGTGTCTAATACAAGACCATGTTTACACGCCCCACACGGAGGACTTTATTCGGGGTTGCTGTGGAACTCCAAATAAGTGCTACAACAGAAAGGGTCAGTGCACACAAGACATGCCAAAGAACAAGACTGCCAAGCCATGTAGAGAAATTGCATAAATAAATGCACCAAGGAATACACCTTCTGAGAAATACATCTCCCGTGATATACATCACCACAAGTAATAAAATACACTGTTTACAAAAAATAAAAATTGCCGTTTTATATTTTTGGGGGACTGACGTTTTTGGGGCTCAAGAAATTTTTGTAAATCAAATTTACATAGTTAAAGGGACACTGTTTGCTAAAATTGACTTTGTGCCGTCCGCGCTGCTTTTTGCAGGAAGTTCGTACAGGCCACAAAGAAAATTGGAGCAAAGACATTTAATAATAAAAAAAACACTGTTTTTGATTATAAAATGTTACAGTTTAAGGACTTTGTAGCTGTTAACGTTCAAATGAGATAATCGCAACATTTAATGCTCTAACCGGTCAGCCATACACAGAAAGTTATTTTTTATGTGGGAAAACCTCGAAAAAATACCCCTGTGCGCACTCCTCAGGACCTAGCTTGCGATAAGGATCGGAATACAGGGTACTATAAGCGCATGCACAACTATTAGCTTTATTTAAAGTTAACAGACTACCATTGGAATGGTTTAATGTTACCAAACAACTTGTTTTACATAAAATTCTTACACTGAGGGGTTTTAGGTATAACCCATAACTTAAAACATAAAATACAACGCTGAGAGGTTTTATGGATAATAACCAACAACCTTTTAACGACAGAGTTAACCTTTTGCAATCAGAGGTGAGACAGACAGTTTTTATTATAAAAAAAACCCATTTCGTTTAAAACTTAAAGAAGGGCCAAACGGGATCAAGTTGCAACCCCCGTGGAATATTCCTAATGAATATTTAATTAGTGTCGTTACAATCTTTGTTAATATTCTCCCAAAAAGGCAGACGTTGATAGTGACAAAAAGAGTAAAACATTGGCACATAAAATTTAGTGTGAAGTCCAAAACAGGAAATAGCTGAAAGTTCCTTTTGGTGTGGTTGCACTTTCAGCATACCACTTAACAAAATTTAAAGATAAAAATTAATTTCCAGTCAATTTGTACTGAAAATGAAGTGTTTTAACAATTAATGTTTAAACAAAATACCTTCTGAGAGTATCAGCACTTACGTGAAACTTTCCAGGTTTGTATCTAACTGTATAGTCGTAGTCTTGTAGGGTTAGGCTCCACCTAAGCAATCTGGGTTTGTTTTCCAGACATTTGCTTGAGCCAGTGCAATGGGTTGTGATTTGATTCTATGACAAATTTTGTTACATAAATGTAGGGGCGCAATTTGGCAACTAACCAGATCAAACACGCTCATTCTTTTTTGTCGTCCCATAGTTTTGCTCACGGGCTGTCAATTAACGTGAAACGTAAAGACAGGGGTGCTCATCTTCTCCAAACACTTGTGACAAAACACAACCCATACCACGGTCGGAACAGTCGCACTGCAAAATAGAAGTTTGACTGAAGTCGGGGGCTCTTAGTACAGGAAACGTCACTAAAGAGGTTATCAAAGTGTCAAAAGCAGCTTGCTTAGACTCATCCCAAATGACGGGATCTGGTGCATCCTTTTTCAAGGAGTCTGTGAGACATGCACAGATTTCAGAATAGTGAGGAATATATCTTTGATAATATCCTACCAAACCGAGAAAGGAACGGACATCTTTCTTAATCTGGGGTCGTGCGAATTTTTGCACGGCTAAGACCTTCACCTCAGAGGGTGTACGGGGTCCATTGCCAACTTCATGGCCAAGGAAAGTAGCTTTGCTGCAAGCGACCTGCGATTTTTTTTCGTTAACAGTTAACCCGGCCTTCTTGACAGCAGAGAGGTAATTGAAAATGTTTGCGAGATGCTGTGGCCACGATTCGGCCCCTACAGCAGTTTCGTCTTGGAAGGGTGTGACATACTCTTCCATGCCACGAGTGACATTATCCATGAGCTTCTGGAAGCAGAATGGTGCGTTTTTCATCCCCATGTTCATTATGAGAGGAGCAAACTTCCCAATGGGAGTTGTGATGGTGGCGGCCATTGAAACCTTTGGCGTCAAGCGCACTTGCCAGAATCCACGGTTGAGATCGAAAATAGAAATATATTTCCACTTAGCTGCACGCTCAATACATTCCTCGATGTTGGGAATGGGATAGTCTTTTGTGACTGTATTGTTGTTCAGCTCTCTGTAGTCAGCTACAGGACGTGGGCTGGCGTCTTCTTTTGTACAATGATCATGGGTGAACCATGTGGGGAATCGGTTTCAATGATTAAACCCAAGTCAAGCATACGCCTGATTTCTGTAACTATCAAATCCCTTTTGAATTTCGCGTGGCGATAATACTTACAGGGTTTGATTTTGGAATCGACTAACTCTACATCGTGAGTGACAAGATCAGTGCGACCTGGTAAAGTAGAGAAAACACCGTCTACTCTTTCAAAAACCTCAAGGAGGTCGTTCTTTTGCAACTCAGTCAAGTTGCCTGTCTTTTTGAAAAGACTCATGGCGGCCTTAGCAGTAAGGTGGTCATCACCAGGTTGACCTGTTCATACATGGTCGGTGTGAGGAAGCTCACGTTCGTCATTATAAGAGTGATTACTTGACCCCTCCCTAGGCAGATAGGGCTTGAGAAGATTCACATGATATATGGTCTCTTTTTGCAGACCAAACGATTTCTTTATGAGATAATTTGTATCATATAATAGTTTCAAGAATTCACAGGGTCCATCCCAATAAATATCCAACTTATTGGTTCTTGCTGGTTTAAGGACCAGAACCTTATCACCAACTTTGAACTTACGTTCAACTGCCTTGATGTCGTAATAAGACTTGTTTTTCCTTTGACTTTTAATTATGTTCTCCTGAGAGAGTTCACGAGAATACTTAAATCTCTGGAGCAAGTCCAAGATTTATTCTAATACGGATAGATGAACTTCCGGCTCGATCCAATGGCTTTTCACCAACTCCAGTGGGCCTTTGAGGTTGCGTCCGTAGACCATTTTAGCTGGAGTGAAGCCAGTGCTCTCATGGGGAGCAGTTCTCAGGGCAAATATTGCTCCTGATAAGCACCTCTCCCAGTCCTGGGGATGCTCGTAGCAGACAGCTCTCAGTACCGCTTTGAGTGTCCTGTGGAAGCGCTCCACACTGTTGGATTGCGGGTGGTTTACACTGGAGTTAACACACTTTATACCGCATTTTTCTAAGAACAAAGTTGTTAGTTCTGAGATGAAGCACGAGCACAAGTCAGACTGGAGCTCGGCTGGAAAGCCTAATCTGGAAAAGACAAGGAGGAGAGCATCTACAACGCTCTGGCTGTTAGCCTCTTTAAGGGACACAGCCTCAGGAAACTTTGTTGCAGGGTCAAGTAACGATAAAATGTACTATAACCAGCCTTACTGGTAGGCTTGATGGGGCCGACGATATCAATAATGTATCTGTTAAACGGCTCATCACCCATGGGCACTAGCACCATGGGGGCAACAAACTTCTGTCCAGATTTACCATTTTTCTGGCAGGTTAAACAAGTGGAAACAAAGTTGTCAATGTCGGAAAATCAATGTGGCTAGTAGAAGCTAGTCAACACTCTATCCTTAGTTTTGGATCGGCCTAGATGCCCAGCCCATGCATTAGCATGTGCGGTGTTTAAGACTAAGTCTCTACATTCTTTAGGAAGCACTAGCCGTTTCTCGATGAACGGTCTTCCTAAAGGCCGAAAGGGCTTACGGAAAAGCAATCCTTTCTCGATGAAAAACTGTTTATTTTCATCCTGATGGTCCAGCGGGAGCTCAGCAGTTTGCCAACATGGTTTTAAAGTTGGGCAGTCTAACTGCAACTTGGCAAATTCGTGGTTGTCAACACTCAGTAATTTAGTTAACTGATCTGACTGAGGACCTAAAATAGCTGCATCTAAGCTATCTAACTTAGGAGATATATAGCCTTCCTGTGAAGGGGGAACTACACTAGAATCAGAATTATTGTATGAGTCGTCTTCACTTTCGGATTCGATCTCACGATATTTGGGTTTTAATATCGGGAGTTGTTGGTCCATACGTGTTTGTGAACGCGTGATGGCAAGGGGGCAGGGCCTTTAAACCTTTCTCTTCTAACACTGTGAGGGCACACGCTAAAGCATTTGGAAATGGGGTCCCATGTGGTCTGAGACCAGGGCTTCGGACTGGATTCTACCATACAGAGTTTCAACGTCAATCAGTGCGATTGCGTGGGTGGTTGTCTGCTCTGTGAGAGCGGTGTGACAATGGGTGTGTCCACCCGTTAACTGCTCGGGCTTTACAAAATCCTTAGCAATGTCATCGTGTGTCGAGCCGCTGTCTCTCAAAACAAGAGACTTAGTACCATTCACGGACCATTCGTGAATATGTTTGGATAGAACCATTTCGGGAGGATTGTTACTCACAAAATGACACTCGGCATTATTAGCTGAGTTAGCTTCTTGAGCTATACGCATATGACACTCGGTTTTTCTGTGACCGATTTTGTTACAAAAAGAAACAAACACTTTCGAACTTCTTTCTAGGCCTGTCGAACTCATGATTGTAGTTGTTGCTGCTGGCCGAGTCTTCGTTACTCGAATCGGCAGAAGTTGCTGCAGAACCTGCCGGTTTAGCTGCCGTGGAAAAGGCTCTGTTGCCGCTTCGAAAATTGGAGGAAGCTTTAGAAGCTTGTCCAGACGATGAAGCACTAGGTTGTGCCTTCCCTGTTTTAAGGTGTGCTAGTCTTGCTTCCCGGCTCCGTAACTGGCTTTGTCGTTGGAGCTGATGGTTTGCACTGTTGTTGTTGTCAGTGCAGACATCGGTTTTTGCATTGATATGAGCGGCAATGTGGACATCTTTTTCTTGTAACTATAGTGTCGGAGTCACGGACATCTTGTTGAAGAATTGTTCAACACAAATGGCATAGTAGCATGGCAGGGGGGAATCGCTTGTAGGAACAGCACCTGTTCATCCCACCGTTGCCACCATTTGTAACGGCGGATGCTACGACGGAGTAGGTGCTTGTAGCATCGCCGGCGCCTGGTGTAACTGGATCTTGCTTATTATCACTCTGGGTTGACTTTGAGTACTTTTTGGTTAAAACAGCACAACTGCTACAGCCCCGGCATAGGGAATGGAGCTTCGATGTCCTAATAAAATAGGCTAACTAGTAATAATAAGCGGGTAACGCTGCCACCAAGGTGGGAAAAAGCTAGCCAAGTTAAATTCGAAGAGAATTATCTTAAATGTTAACTACCAGCAAATAACGATCTAATAACTGCGTATGGCATTTAAAAGTCCTGGTTTTATTTTTAGTCAAACATGATAAAAGTGTACACTTAACATTTAGTTATTTTTGTGCACAACTTAGCTTTTAGTTAAAAGCAACCTTTGAATTTTACATTTAAATTCGTACACGGGAATTTGGTTTAGTTCAAAACAATTTCAAATAGAAACAGTGATTTAGGCCATGGGGATTTCGCAAAAGAGCCCTCTAAATTACAAACAGCCTCGACTGACTTATAATAGTAGACCTTACAGTTCTTTTTCAAATGGTACTCCCACTAGATCAAACCGTACCCATCGGAATTCACATTAGAAAAGGGATGTACACTCCATGAAGTACTACGCTTCTGCAAATCTAACTGACCCAATAGCCTTTGTTTACATTAAATTAGATTAATGAAACGGTGAATAAAAGCTGGTTTTTAGGAAGGGACCGTGAACCCTTACGTTATTGCCGTTAACGTCCTAAATGCCGATGGCTTAACGAACCATAATTTACTTTCAAAGCTACAGGTTTAATTTAAGTTAAACTAAGTTAAATACGAACCACTACCTTTGCCCGGCATGGCAACAATTGGGGACCGTGACATCTCCACTCCCGACCGGCCTAGCTACCTCTAGCTTTGAGATTCCTGAGCTGTGCTAACGAATGTCTCCTGTAGCTGGGTTGTAAACCTGCTGTCTGACAGCCAGGTAGAGGGAAAGGGCGGTCCTGTAGGAGAGCGACGTGGGGGTGGGGGGAGGGGAAGGGGGAGTGAGGTAAAGAAATCTTGGGAGGAGGAGAAACTGACTCAGACCGGCCAGGCTGTCAATACCGGAAGTGGGTATGACGGCGCGGACGGGCAGGGTAGCTTTGCGTTGAATACTGTGTCTGATTGGAAGGGAATATTGGCAGCAAGGAGAGCAAAGGGAATTGCCGACTTTTGTGAACTGGGAGGCTTTAGGGACTGAGTTTTGAACTCACAACGTGAATAGGCCTATAAATTAAAACTACGGTATTATGTATCGCAACTATTGAAGGAAGGGGGGGGGGGCGCAAAGTGTTAGCTCAGAATCAACATTGGCTTTGGGAATAAACTGAAGTTTACAAGACATGAATTTAATTGAAGGAAAGCTAGTTTGTTTTTATTTGGATGGTAGTCACGGTCGGAATTTGGTCGGAGATGCTATTAAAAATAAACATGAAATAAACACTGGGTCCGTAAAAATGTACAAACATAAACAATGAGCTCCGGTAGGGTTCATGGCAAGAAATTAAGTTTACCAAAGTGCATTTGAGCGCAAAAATAAAAGGTTAAATATACCAGCTTAGTATTTAATTATGCCATAATGCATTTAAGGTAATTTTAGTTGTTTGCAGAAGCAGACAAGTGAAATTTTAACAGTCGGATATTTTTCATAAATAACGTAAGTCGTCACTCGTTTTACAAATAAAAAATATCATGTGTATCCTTACATGTATGTGAGGTTAAGTACCATAAATGGAAGCCCCTCCTAAAACACAACTAAGCTAGTGTTTTTGGCTTTATGCCTGAAAGAATAAAATACAAGATATACAATGTTTGGATAACGGCGACCGGAAATGAAGTTCGCTACGGCACAGTTTCAGCGATTTTTCTTAGTGATGTCAATTTTTAATGGAGATGAAATTTACGGATCTGTTTCCGTGGAAAGTTACAGGATGTGTTCGTCTATTAAGAGCTGCAAGAATTGGTCGATTTGAAGCGTTTTTCATGGAGATATGCCCTTTTAAGTAGCGAGGTCTTTATGGTGCGGTGGCGCCAAATAAAAAAAGGTGTTCGTTGAAAAACGAAGATTTCTGCCCTCAGGTTTTTGCTCGGCGGTGTCAAGGTGGCCTCACCACGAGTGTCTAATACCAGACTACGTTTACACAGCGAATGGACCTTGCACTCTTCCATATGCACCGCCTTGTTTGCGATCTGGGGACAACCCATGGTCGACCTGTTAGCCACGAGTCGACAACAGTTATGTTTTCCAACAGTTATGTTTCACGCATGATCAAACCGTCCACAGTTTTGTTTCTAAGTGCTTTAGACAAAAGATCAAACGTCCCGGAGTTTTAACTAAAAACTCTCTAGAATATAAAAGCCTCGACTTGATTACAAACTAGTCATTGAAGTTATGTTTCAAATGAATCTTACACAAGGATCAAACCGTCCGTGGTTTAGATTAAAGTTAGATTTAAAATAAACAAGAAAAAGTTGGTTTTTAGGAAGAGGACCACTCCTACGTTATGGAAGGCAGGGGGCCAGAAATGCCGATAGCTTGCCAACCATAATTTCTCTTAGCTAGAGGTTAACTTTAAACTATAAATTTAGAATTGGGGGGGTCCTAAAGATAAACTTTTAAAGCTAAACTAGTTACATACGAACCACTACCATTTTGCGGCATGGCAACCTTCGGACGTGCCATCTCCACTCCCGACCGGCGTGACCCTTCTAACTTTGAGCTCTGTGAGCTGTGCTAAGGAGGGAGGGCTGGTGGGGCTTTTTATGCTGGAGAGGAGGATTCTGGCGACCAAAGCGCGGACGTCGAGTATAGCTACGCTTGTCTGAGGGCCAGGAGAACAATGGAAAGCGGGAGAAGTCGGTTTGGCAAAGGGTTTTGTTGCAGAGCCGTTTAAAGGAGTAGGGACATGTAGAGATGGGCCAAATTGAGTTAACTCAACTGAACACTGGGAAAGGCCTTTGAATTAAAGTATTTACTATAGGAATCGTATTTACATGACTATTAAATGGATTGGCTCAAATTAAAGCTTGTAAGGTGGTTTTTGCAATAAATAAATCATTGCTGCTGAATTAAACAAGCCTTTAATCGAAAACTGCGATGTGATACATCACAACTAGTTGAGTTGGGGGGGGGGACGAAGTGTATTGCACAGACTAAAACTTTGGATTGGGAATGCATTGGTGTACAGATCTTTTCAAGATATTGGTTTAATAGAAGGAAAAGCTAGTTGGTTGCATTCGGAAGGTCACAGTCGGAGTTTTGGATGGAGATTTCAATTAAACTATTTACACAAAAGTTTGTGTCCGTTAAAATTGCCGATGTCTAAAATGGTTCGAGCTAATGGTAGAGTTCTGGAGGCAAAAGAATATATAAAAAGGATCAATAATCTAGCTTAGTTAAATGCCATAACGCATTAATTAAATTTGATTTAACAGTTTGATGTTGGTGGAGATTTTTCATAACATTTGCGGCCGACAACACAGTAAAAAATATCACACTTAAATGTGTGTATCTACATGTATGCGAGGTTAAGTACCCGAAAGCAGCCCCTCCTAAGTACACAACTAAGCTAGGATTTTTGGGCTTTTTGCCCTAAAAGAATAATCGAAAAATAATTACAAATATACATGGAGTTTGTCAATAACGGCGGCTGGAAGTGACGAGCGCTGCGTCAGTTTAGGAGTGTTTTTCAAAATGATGCTGTAAATCTTCTAGAAGGAATTCCGTGATTCTGTTTCTCCAGAATTGTAGCTGGAGTACAGGGCTATTAAATGGTGAAGAGTTTGGTCATTTTGGTCCATTATTGACGGAGATAGATGAAGGCAAAGACCGAGGTCTTTTTGGCATTTGGGCGCTAAAAAAAAATTGTTCCCCTAGGTTTTTGATGACATATGTGACATATGTTCATTTTGTGCGGGGACGCGAAATCAAAATGGCCAGAAGTTACGATTATGTCAAGTACAACAGCTCAAGCTACTATTAGAGTATTTGAAGGGTGGTTTAGTCAGCATGGGCTGCCGTTGTATGTACATTCGGACTGTGGGCCTCAGTTCACCAGTAACGAATTTGTTGACATTTTGGCGAGGAACGGAATTCTTCAATCGCGTTCTCCTCCTTACCATCCTGCTACAAATGGAGCAGTTGAGGGATTTGTTGGTACCTTCAAAACAGCTGTGAAGAAGCTAATGGAACAACATCGTGATGTCCAGAGAGCATTGAACTATTTCATTTTTCTCGTATCGAACAACTCCACACGCAACAACTCGTCAAACCCCCGCAGACAGTTTTAAGGATAAAACTATGAGGACGCGCTTACATTTGCTGTTGCCAAGAGCCGATGCAGAGTCTTTCCCAGTACTTCGTAGGGAAATCTCCCTGGATGATCTGATCTACGCGAGAGACTACAGAAGTTCGACCCATTGGGTTGCGGGAACAGTGATAAAAGTGATCATCCCTGTTTTGTATCTGGTAAGATTACATAATGGGAGTGGTGTGGAAGCGCCATGTTGACCAGCTGCGCCAACGGGTTCGGCCGGCAATTGGGAAGAAAAGAGATGAGGATGATGACTTTGGCCCTGGACATTTTGACGGTGCTGAAGTAAGGGGAAATGAAAACCCCGAAGTTGATGATGTGATGGGTGAACCTCAAGGGTTTGGGGGCATTCGCCGCTCCGAACGACAATGACATCAGCCTGGTTATTTACACGATTATGTATTGGATTGAAAATTTAAGTTAGCCTGTAAGCTTTGTAAGAGGGGAAGAGTTGGAGTGTATTGTAATTTATGCTTAGTAGAGATCAGTGGTCAGGTTTGTTCCTGCTGTAGAGCGCTTCCCCCCAGCGTCAGTAGTGTGCAGTTAGAATAAAGAGAAGCACATGGCATGTATTCTTGGACTTCAAATGTTGGTTTAATTATCTTAATTGTTGAACATATTGTTGAATTGAACATATTAGTTACTTGCGGTTAATTAGTGAAAAGACTTTAAGTGAAGTTAATACTGATGAAGTTTTGTAGCTCAAATATATACAAAAAGGCAAATTAATAGAAGGAGGTTTCGTAATGCCCGGTTTGCCGTCAGGAGTTAGGATATTCATTCGTGATAATATTTTTTCCATTCTGCTTGTAGAGTGAAAAATAAAAATAATTCCAAAAACGGGCGTTTGTGAAACTGTAGTTAACCAGACTTCGGCAAGTTAGATTAACACTACCGAATGTTTATGGTAAAGCATAAATGAAATAGATACTAGATAAAATACGTATAAGTAATAATAAATTGAATTATAAACTTTTAAGTGACGTTACTGTGAGGTTTTAAGTAAATATCACTGATTTTTAAGATTGGCCTATTTGACCTACGCTTAGGCAATGTGCGTGATTATGTACATATATAAATGGTTCAATGCATTGAAAATGTACATAGGGTTGACGTTAGCGTACCCTTTTATCCCTAGGTACAACATGGTTATGTTAGCTGCGGCTTTATGCCGAAAACACTTGAAAAGATTTACAAATATGCAGGAGGTTAAAGTAGCGGTGGTGACTTCCGGTTGTAGTTATGGTGATCAAAATTGTTTATAGTTTAATATTGAGATGAGAACTTGATAAACTGTTCCCGTGGAATTGATGTGGAAAGGTTCAGGCTGCATTTAACAAAAACTAGGCACAATGTTCGTTTTTGGCAGAGTTATCGTAAGAACACTATCTTCGACAGCCATTTGACGTTTGCAAGGTAAAGAAAAAATACGTGAAGGCTTCTTTACAAATTCTGTATGGTGATGAAGCACAATTTTTGAATTGCACTAATACATACAATCAGCCCATATTCCCCACTTGATTGCACCATCACTTTGAAAGCTTGATAAGGGATGGGAACTGACTTCTTGTGGTAGACCATGCCAGTTGGGTGAAGAGACTAGAATAAGACAATCTACAAAGTGAAACTTAGTAAAATACATATTGGGGGTGGAGTGAAGTGCGTTAGCTGAACACAAATATATTTATACTGCAAAAATCTGTGTTCCTCTTTGTCCATTACACTTATATAAGCTTTAATATGCTTGATACCTCGTTTTTAGATCCTTAAATTAGGATTTTACACATTCTCCCTTAAAAGAGTACTTTATAATTTTTCGATTTTTTTGGTTTCAGATGAAAGAAGAAAAAGGACGTGAAACTCCAATTAGCGACATGCCTCCCAGAGGAGTTATGGGCGTCAAAAGGGCGAAGGGTGCCAAAAAAAAACGTGGAGGTGGCCGAAGCAATACAGCTATGGGCGCTCAACCCATGATGACTGCCGTCCGTCCGGTAAGAATAGAGTAATTCAGATTGTTGGTTTGTTTAATGTGCTTGGACCTCGGTACACAAACTCTCACTATCATGCACGTTACAAAACGTAGACCCTTTCTGTTGTAACAGCGGATGCTACGACGGAGTAGGTGCTTGTAGTATCGCCGTTCGCCTGGTGTAACTGGATCTTACTATCAATCACTCAACTTGGCGTTTACGTACTTTTTCGGTTAAACAGCACAACTGCTACTGTCCCGATGTAGGGAATGGAGCATTGAAGCCCTAATCTAAGACCTAACTAGTGATTAAATAGCGGGTAACGCTGCCACCAAGGTGGGAATAAGGCTAGCTAAGTTATATTTGAAGAGAATTGTCTTACCTATTAACTTCTAGCAAAACAACGAACGAATAAACCGTCGGACGTTTAAAACTCCTGGTTTTTATTTTAAACAAACATGTTAAAATGACCGCACTTTACAATTGGTAAATTTACACCTTAGTTTAGGTTAAATAAAACGGGGGGAATTCACATTAAATTCAAACTAGAACAGAATTATGTTCAACAAACAATTTCGAATAGAAACAGTGATTTTTTTAGGCAACGGGGATTTCGCAAAAGAGCCCTCTAAATTACAGACAGCCTCGGCTGACTAATAATAGTAGACCTGTTTTACAGTTATTTTTCTACGTGTACTAGCATGAAACCTCCTAGAGTTGCTGTTGATAAGTCAACTCCTTAAATTATAGAAGCTGCAGCTACATATAAAGTCGATCCGAGCGTTTAATCGATGGAACCTCCCAAGAAGATCAAACCGTCCTTTGTTTACATTAAACTGCGTTTAAAGAAACGATGAAAATAAAGCTGGTTTTTAGTAAGGGACCGTGAACCCTTAAATTACGGCCGTTAACGTCCGAAAATGCCGTTTGGCTTAACGCACCATAAGTTTAACATCAAAGCTACGAGGTTAAGTTTAAAATTAAACTATAAATTTTGACATGTAAGTCCAAAAGATAAAATTTCAATCTAAACTAAGTTACATACGAACCACTACCTTTGCCCGGCATGGCAACAATCGGACCGTGACATCTCCACTCCCGACCGGCATAGCGACCTCTAGCTTTGAGAATCCTGAGCTGTGCTGACGAAACTCTACTGCGTCTGGGTTTTTATGCCTTCTGCTTGGCAGGCAGGTAGAGGGTTAGCGCAGACCTGTAGGAGAGCGACGGAGGGGGTGAGTGGGGAAGAGGTGGACACTTGGAGGAGGAGAGACTGACCCAAACCGGCCGAGCTGGCACTACCGGAAGTCGGCCATGACAGCGCGGACGGGCAGGGTAGCGAGGCTGCTCTCAATGCGTGGGGAGTTGACTCCGTGTATTTACGGCTACGGTGTTGAAGGAGCTGAGTCAACAAAGGATTTTTAAAGGCTTTGTGAACAATTAGAGGCCTGGCATGGAAGTGCAGTGAGTTTAAAACTCATAAACAACGTGAATTTAGGCCTATAAAAATAAACTACGATGTTATGCATCGCAACTATTGAAGGGGGGGGGGGGAACGAAGTGTATTGCTCAGTATAAATATTCGACTTTACGAAACGGATTGCTATATATAAGGCATGATTTAATTAAAGGAAAGCTAGTTTGTTTTTGTTTTTAGAGGTTTGCTACGGTCGGAGTTTGGATGTAGATGCTAAAAAAAAATAGACATAAAAATTCATACACTGGGTCCGTAAAAATAAACAAACATAAAAGTTTGAGCTCCGGTAGGGTTCATGGCAAGAAGTTAAGTTTACCAAAGTGCATTAAGTGCAAAAATCAAAAGATTAAATATACCAGCTAGTTAGAATGGACTATAACGCAGGTTAGGTTAGGTTTGAACGTCGGACATTTTTCATGAATAAACAAAGTCGTCACCTGTTGCAAATAAAAAATATCGTGTGTTGTCAACATCTAAAACACAACTAAGCTGGAAAGTGTTTCGGCTTTATGCCTAAGAGAAAAATATACATTATTTACATTTTTAATTCGTAATCGCCATATAGACGATTTTCTTTTGGTGTGGAAGAATTCTGCCCTCAGGTTTTTTCTTCGGTGGTGTTAAGGTGTCCTCACCACGAGCGTCTGATACGAGACCGCGTTTACACTGTTACATTTTTTCAAGCATGAAATCGAAAGCTTATCTTTCGTGGGATTTCACCTCATGTACCCTAATATGCTATATGATTAGTGTTGAAGGTGATTACTCATTTTGTTTATCGCATACTTCGGTTTGGATGCTATTAGAGGGTGTAACTCCTCTCTGGAACTTCTCAAGACAGTGGATACTATTATCCCAGACTGTTTCCTGTACAAGCCAACTCCCGATTCCGGTCTGCTCTGGAAGAACCGAGGCTTTTCCTCGGGTTCGGTCTCCGGGACCAACCACCACACCAGTCACCTCTACTTGGTCAATCAACAACGCTACTCACCACGTTACTTCGAACTGGAGGTTTATTCCTTGGTAACGGTTCCTCCCTGGAACTGGACATTGAGACTCCGCCTCCCAACACCCGGAAAAAAGCATCCTTCTTTCGGCCCTCAGGAGAAAGCACTACTAATCCACGGAATTTCGATACCTACCCTCAATTCGAATTCCTGATGGCAGAAACCAAGCTGGATTTAGGTTCCCTCTTGTTTCTACCAAGACATGCTGCGGTTACAGTTTTCGTGCTCCGTGACAATGACCGACTCTTGCGGCTTGGTCTCCGAGCCTCCTCACAAACAGATGTGTTAAACACGTCGGCCACAAATGCTTTGTGTGAACATCTGAACACAGATCCTCCACCTGCCGACACAAAGCAGCTAGCATTTCTTATCAACCAGGTATTCCGCAAAGCATGTTTCGCCACTTACCAATCGAGACTTACCTGTCTACCAATTTACAACTTGGGTCGACGTACATTTGGACCTGACGCCCCTGTATTTCTTCTGCTTGCCCCGCCGCGAATTAAAGATGTTATTTGATGAAGGGCAGCTAGCTTCATTCAGGATGCTGACGGACCTTATGATCTTAACTTCTGCATCATTGGAGAGGAACATAAAGAATCTCCATCCCTCTTCCACCTTGGCATTTCTTCTTTTTAAACTAAATGGAATAACCATCCACCCATAACCGTTTTTCACCATCTTCATGGGTGAAAGCTTATGTAAATTGGTTTTCTTTTTCAATACCCAAGTGGAGTTTCTTTGTCGACGGACGTCTTTCATCATGATCAATGAAAGTTTTCAGGGAAGTGACATGGGTGGTACAATGAGCAGGGATTTGGTCCTAACCCTTGTCCTGGATCAGTTTTGGGCCTCAGTACGTTTAACCTTTTGATAAGCGGTCCTACCACAAATCTCATGCCCTTTGCTTTGCCAAAATTGGCATCATGACCACTATAACCTCAGGACTATTCTTACTCTGAAAAGGTGCCCCAACACTTGGAGGTTGTGGAAAGCATAGTCTCATCGAAGCTCTCCATTAGCTCTCGAAGGTCTTTCAAAAGGCTTTGAACGCCCTTAAAATCCCATCTGTGTCACATGAGGTCGCCTTCCTCGTGACTCTCGTTTCAGCAGCTTAACACTCTAGTCGACTTCCTTCCTAGGAGAAAGCACCCATTCTCACTTCTTTTAAACTACGAACTATGACTCCCATGATGTTTCTTCGGGGTAGAGATCTACTGATTACCGTGACTCGTGTGAAAACATTGTGGCTCTTGCCCTGTGTGGACACCCAATGGTGATGTTAGTTTTCAATGCCCATTCGTGCTCCCTGTTGTGGGTTCGGTAAGAAAACACCGTTCGAAGGCATAACAGTGAGATTGGTGTACCACCCCCTTCACGTTTTATCCTGACAGTCATATGTAAAGGCATGAGGCCTAAAATCCTGAAAATTGGTTAGGAGAACCGGCACCAAAGATAAAAAATTCGGGGACTCTATTTTTTTCTTAGCCCTCACGAGCACTAGGCCTATTTTTCACAACTCCAACTTTGAAAATTCATATCTCCACGGAAAATGGACTCCAGTTTGCACTGTTTAATAGACCTGAACTTTATCTTCCATCCTGTGAAAACAGAACTCGAAATTTCTACGTAGTTTGTCCACCACAGCAGTTTGAAAAAGTACTCAAACTGAGCGCCGCCGCACGCAACTCACGTCGCCGTTTTCCAAAACAAACTTGTAAATATTTATTTGTACTATCGAATTTTCTTACAGGCATAAAGCCGACTAGCTTAGTGTTGTTGTAGGAGGGGCTGCCAATCGGCACTCAACCACATACATGTATGAGGACCCGTACTAGACGTTTTTATATTACTAAGCTAACAATTTTAGCAACCATGAAAACTTCGACTGCACTCTTGTTATTTTTTGCGGCTGCCATAATACACTTTAATTATAATGCGTTCTAGCATTTAAACACAAGCTGGTTTATTTTAATCTTTTGCCTAGGCTTTTATAAAAGCAATATTTAACGTAAATTATTTTCATGGATTCTACCTTGTTCAAAAATGGCAAACACAACTATTTTTATTTTATTTTACTGGACATTCAGTGTTTATCTTGTATTTTATTTCAGGGCTCTGACCATAGTAACCTCCTCCGAATGTACAGTAAAAGCCTTTTCCTTCTATTAAAAACAGTTTATGTAATTTTGAGCAACAAACTCCGTTTCCCCCCCCCCTTTCCTTCAATAGTTGCGATGCATAACATCGTAGTTTTCATAAAAAAAATGTATAGGCCTATTCACGTCGTTGTGAGTTCTAAACTCAAGCTCCTCTATTGCCACAAACGTCGGCAATTCCCTTTGCTCTTCAAGCTCCTTTAATTCCCTTCCAACCAAGAGCCAGTATTCAATTTCCCCTCCACTCAGAGCTCGAAGATACCCTGCCCGTCCGCGCTTTCATGCCCACTTCCGGTATTGACAGCCAGGCCAGTCTGAGTCAGTCGCTCCTTCTCCAGAGGTCCCTCTACCCCCATTTTCTCTCTCTCTCTCCCCCCCCCCCCCTGGGGGGGGTCGCTCTCCTACAGCTACACGATTTCCCTCTACCTGGCTGCCAAGCAGCAGGTATAAAACTCAGCTCCAGTGGGAAATCGTTAGCATAGCTCAAGACTCAAAGGCTAGAGGTTATTACGGCGGTCGGAGCAGATATGTCCAGTCCGAGTGTTGCCATGCCGGGCAAGGTAGTAGTTCAAGGGTAACTAGTTTATTTTAGAATTTTTATTTTGGAACTTTATTTCTAAATTATTAGTCTTAAATTTAAACTTAACTTCTGTCTTTGAGAAAATTATGGGTAGTCAAAATGCCATCGGCAATTTTGGTCTAGGACTCCCATAACTTACGGGTTTAAGGTCCCCTTCCTAAAAGCCGGCTTTTTGTTTCTTATTTATGTAAACTCAGTGTTTATTAAATAATCTAAAGATCACCAAGATCTCGCGTGTATTATCGTCGAAGCAAAGCTTTCGAATGGTTGTTTCCATATAATACTAATCTTGATTCAGTGTGATAGTTGAAGTGATTTTAGTGCAAGACTTGCTAACTGCTTTCAAACGACTGTTTTACTAAATGTAAGGATCATCATGTAATTGAGAGAGTTGTGATAACTCAACCGACTTTTTTAGTCCAAATTGTATTGTGAATTTAATTCAGTTCTTTTGCCAATTTATTATAAATCAAGTGCGTTTCATTGGTGCATTATGGTATAGTTTGAATGTCCTGGTCGTGCTGGTGTCTGTTATAGTCCGTATTAACCTGAAACGTGGTAATTTTCGGGTGTTGTAGGTTTTTTGATGCATTCAGTAGATTAGGAACGTGTGACTGGACGATGCGCTGAAGGTGACGCAGACCATCTGTCATGGACACGGGGGGAGGGGGGGGGAAGGGGGGGCAACATCCCTCACTCTACCCCACCTGTGCAATTGACCGTGATGTTATAGCTGGTAGCTGCCACTTGCTGGTGTCGGTGGCTCACGGCTATGGTTTATTTAATTAGTATACTGTTTACTTTGCACTTTGTTAAATGTAGGACACTGGGGTTTGTGCACTCAGCAACGAGAGGGTGTTGTTATTTCACTTTGCAAGGTCAAATTAAATGGCTTTACAACACTAAAACTGGGGAAAATAACGAGAGGCAAACTACCGTGATGCATTAAACATGACGACGTAGCCTCGGAGAGAAGAAGCCGTTTATTTAAAAAATATCGCTGCGCCACGCGCTCATAGCGCCATCTAGCGGCTGTAAACGAGCGCCACCGAAAAACGCCTGTTTTTTCCAAAAAGGAAAAATTGAAATTTTTTTTTTCTTGAGGCATCCAAATGCCTCGCCGAGGCATATCCAGCCGTTTTTGCAATAATGGTCCGATTCTTACAAACTCTTCGACATTTAATAGCCTGTCCAAATACAAGACTCTTGGGGAAGCCCAAATCCGGACTTTCCATCTGAAACACTCTCAAATCTACATTTGAAGATCACCTCAAAACCAGCAGCGCTACTTCATCATGGCCGCCATTGTTATAAAATGTATTTGTATATTTTGATTTTATCACTCTTCTTTTCGGGCATAAAGCCCCAAACTCTAGCTTAGTTGTATTTTAGGAGAAAGGCACTGAACCTTGTGCCCATGTACTGACAACCATTTTTGAAGTGTGATATTTTTTATTGTGTTTGAACGATCGCAACTACTATGAAAAATTTCCACTTAGATCAAACATTGTCCGTTAACTTTAGGGTTCAAACCTCCACTTTAACTTTATGCGTTTTAGCATACCATCAAGCTAGACTATTTATTCATTTATTTAGCCTTTTTATAATAATCTTTTGCCCCCAGAAACGCTGCCATTAGTCCAAGTAATTAGACATCGGCATTCTACCGGACACGAATTTTAGTGTATGTATGTTTATTTTAGTTCTCCTCTCAGCCCGACTGGACCCAACCAAACACTGCTACTAGCTTGTACTACTATTAAAACCAAAAGAATTCTTAAAAAATCTGTTTAACCCATTTCCGAAAGTCAAACGGTGCAAAAACTTCGAAAACCCCTTTTTGCCCCCCCTCCCCAGCCAAATCTAGTTGTGGTGTATAACACTGCAGTTTATAGTTAAAGCTTGTTTAATTTAATAGTAATGTTCTCTGCATTACCCAAAGCCAAGTAATAAGCTTTAACAAGAGCCAAATCACGTTGCAATCATGTAAATATGGAATCCGTAGCCAATAATTCAAAATAAAGGCCTATTTCCCAATGTTCAATTGAGTAAAACTCAAACAGGCCTGTCTTTTCCGTTTACATGTCCCTACTCCTTCAAACGGCTCTCTGCACCCAGTTCCTTTGTTCATCCGACTTCTCCTCCCACTTTCCATTGTTCTCAAGGCCCTCAGCCAATCTGACCCCCGCAGCTATCCTCGGCGTCCGCGCCTACTTCCGGTATTGTGTATAAAACCCCAGCCCCAGAACTCAATCGTTAGCATAGCTCACAGATCTCAAGCTAGAGAAGGGTCACGCCAGTCGGGAGTGGAGACGCCATGTCCGTGGGATGCCATGCCGGGCAAAATGGCAGTGGTTCGTATGTTTGTTGTTAGCTTTTGAAAATTTAATTTAGGACCCCCCAAGTCTAAATTTGAGTTTAAAAGCGTAACTTAAACTCTCTCTAGCTAGGGAATATTATGGTGGTGACGCCTGTAGCGGCATCTTAGGTTTCTCACCCCATAACGTCAGAGTGGTCCTCTTTCTAAAAACCAAATTTTTCCTTATTTGTTTTAAACATTAATTCAAATAACTGACGGTTTGATCTTTGTGTGGGATTCATTGGTTATTCACTCCAGACGGACTTTATAAGTAGCTAAGGCTATTATAATTTGAGGAGTTGACATACACTAAACATACACTAAAGAGCCAATGCGCTCTTAGCAAAATAGGTTGGTCTCCTTACATAATAATAAGAATACAGAGGCCAACACTAGCCTGATTTACAATTAACAACACTCCCCCTTGTTGGTCTCTGTGCACACAACACATAATGAGTCCATTTAAAACTATCCATGAAAATAGTCTTTAATTTTATGAGACAGTCCATATTTTTTGTTTGCACTTCACACAAAAAAAAACAACAGTCCATGAACAGTTCATAAACACACGTCGTTTAGACTATCTTCAATCCAAGAGATTTCAGATGCTCTCTGGCTCTCTTCTTGGGGAGGATCTTCGTCATGATATCAGCGACATTTTCAGCTGACGGCTTGTAAACAAAGTTCACTTCTCGTTTTGTTACGAGGTCTCTGAGGAAGTGATGCTTCAAATCAATATGTTTACTTCTCTCAGAAGTCACTTTGTTCTTCGCGAGACAGATAGCACCTTGACTGTCTACGTGGATGGGTATCGGCTTCTCGATGCACTTTTCTAAGCCAACTTCAGTTAGAAAGTTTTTCATCCATAGGGCTTCAGAACATGCCCCATTGCAAGATATTCTGCCTTGACAGTTGATAGGGCAGTAGCCTCCTGTTTCTTGCTTCTCCAAGAAATTGCTGCTCCTGCCATGATGCAGGCGTATCCACTGTAGGATTTCCTGTCTGTTACATCCGACACCCAGTCTGCATCAGAGTAAAACTGCTTCTTGTAAACGTGGACCGCCGAAAAACACTCGTTTTGCCAAATGAGCAATTTTTTTTTCCTTGAGCGCCCAAATGCCTTGATTGTGTAAATTTCGCCGTTTTCTTAATAATGGACCGAATCGATCAAACTCATCGATCAAACTCATCGATCAAACTCATACCTCTTGAGGAAGCCCAAATCCAAAGTTTCCATCCAGAAGATCCCCAAACTATATTTGAAAATCGTCCAAAACCAACCGCAGCGCTCCTTCAACATGGCCGCCATTATTGAAAACTTGTATCATTGTATTTCTATTTTATCGTTTTTATTTTAGGGCAAAAAGCCCAAAACACTAGCTTAGTTGTAGTTTAGGAGGGGCTTCCATTTATGGTACTTAACCTCACATACATGTGGATACAGACAACCATTTCAAGTGTGATATTTTTTATTGTGTTTGTCGGCCGCAATCCTTATGACAAATTTCCACAACTATCAATTTTGTCTTTTAACTTTAACGTTAAACGTTCCAAATGACTTAATGCGTTATAGCATTCAACTGAGCTAGATTATTTAACCACATTTATACTTTTATAATAATCTTTTACCCCCAGAAACGCTACCATTAGTCCGAAGTAATTCGACATCGACATTCTACCGGACACGAATTTTAGTGTATATATGTTTGTTTTAGTTCTCCTCTAAACCCGACTGAAACCTTCCGAATGCTACTGCTAGGTTGTTCTACTATTGATACCAAAAAATATTTATAAAAGATCTGTTCCAAAGCAATCCGAAAGTCAAACTGTGCATAAAAACTTCGAATCCTCAATCCCCCCCCCTCCCCGCCAAAAACTAGTTGTGGTGTATAACACTGCAGTTTTCAGTTAAAGCTTATTAAATTTAATAGTAATGCTTTATGCATTACCCTAATCCAAGTATTAAGCTTTAACCAGAGCCTATTCACGTTGCAAACATGTAAATAATCATTCCATAGTCAATATTTCAAAGTAAAGGCCTATTTCCCAAAGTTCACTTGAGTAAAACTCAAACTGGCCTATCTTTACATGTCCCTACTCCTTCAAGCGGCTCTGCACCCAGTCCCTTTGTTCAACCGACTTCTCCTCCCACTTTCCATTGTTCTCAAGGCCTTCAGCCAATCCGACCCCCGCAGCTCTCCTGCCCGTCCGCGCGAACTTCCGGTCCCCAGCATAAAAAGCCCCCTCACCCCTCCCTCAATAGCATGGCTCACAGATCTCTCAAGCCAGAAGGGTCACGCCATTGGGGAGTGGAGACGCCATGTCCGTGGGATGCAATGCCGGGCAAAATGGTAGTGGTTCGTATGTTGTAGTTTAGCTTTTAAAAGTTTAGTTTAGGACCCCCATATTCTAAATTTATAGTTTAAATTCGTAAACTTAACCTCTAGCTTAGAGAAAATTATGGTGGTGACGCCTTAGCAAGCATATTAGGTTCATTCACCCCTTAACGTAAGAGTGGTACTCTTCCTAAAAACCAATTTTTTCTAGTTTACTTTAAATGGATTTTAGTTTAAATTGACGGTTTGATCTTTGTGGAAGGCAAAGGAAAAGTACTGATGCCTAAGTATAAAATTGCCGGGCTTTTTATTTCTTAGAACAGTTTCTGCGGGAACTAAGGGAGGTTGATCTTTTGTACTTGGAAAACTTAGAAACATAACTGTGGACGGTTGATCGTGTATGAAACATACTGTCAGATAGACTATAATCAGTTGCGGCTGTCTAGTCTTGCGGGTGTCTCCGGGAGCACTCAGTATTACTTTTTCTAATGTGATAATTTAACTCTATTCGAACACAAGTGTTGTTTGTCTAAAATCTTGTGAATTACTAAGTGGTATATTCAACACTTGTTGCTTTTAAATAATTTATTTCAAAAGCTTTTCGAAACAAACTACGATGTAAAGTGTTTTTCATTTCTCTGTTGCCAAAATAAAACCAGGAATTTTAAGCTTCAGTTCGTTTACTAGATTGATTAATTGTTTTAGTGTAAAATAAATATGTAGCCCATCATTAATTTTAGCTGTTTTAAACAGTTAAATCCACCATTGGTGGTAGTGATTACCAACAGTATTAAGGTTAGGCCCCTTTAATTAGGACCCGGCGCTCCATCCCCCATGCTGGGATAGTAGCCCACAGTTGTGCTTATGCCGTAAAAGTCTTTGTAAACACCGTAGAACCTTAGACTGAAACTCCATGTACACCAGGGAAACGGGGGGCGTTACAAGCACCTAAGCCGTCGTAGCGTCCGCCGTTACAACTGGTGGCAGCGGCGGGATGAACTGGTGCTGTTGCCGTTACGTGTTTCCCCACTGCCATACTACAAACCTAGAAGGATGCAAGCCACTTCCAACTAGACGCCTGTGGTCCCGTTAACATGGCCACGAAGTAGATGCCTGTGACTACGTTACACAAAGTCACGAAGCAGATGCGGTACTCAAAGCAAAAAAAATAGTACAACCACCGCTCAGCAGCTCCAACAACTGCCGGCGCCAGGAAGCAACAGTTGCCGCTTCCAGTAGACGTCCACCCGCCGTGAGATGCCTCTACCCCAACCGATGCCGTAAGAGAAGCTGCCCGCAAAGGAACACGCGCTCTGTACAGCCAAGCCAAGGATTTTGTGTGTGATTCCCCAAGGTCCCCGTGGATTAGACCGCCATTGCCGATCGACTCCAAAGTTAGTGCCGGACTTCCAGTACTACGGTGGAACGGAAGGACAGACTGACCGTACAGCGATTGTACAACAATTGGGTAAGTGTACATGAGATATGCTTAGAGGCCGCCAAGTCGAGTGTTGTAGTTGAGGGCATTAATACCATTTAGCTATTCATATACCAGAGTGCTAGAGGTCTTGAAAGTGTATTTTTTGTGTGCAATCTTACTGGATTTGGGAGAGAAGTTTTTTAAGTAATTCACTCTGCTCAAAATTAACGTTAAATTTTATGCGGCTGCATTTAATTTTTGTTTCATTCATAAAAGCTTTATTTTGAAACCACGTTAAACGTAAAACCTAAAAATGTCTGAAATGGAAGAATTAGAAGAAATCATTTGTGATTTACGAAACAAGGAGTTAAAGAAAACTTGTTTAAACCTAGGCTTTACAGTTAGTGATTCTAGAGCTGAATCCCAACAAATCTTGCGAGCAGCCCTCGAAGACGGTAAATTGGATTTAAGTGAACTTTCCGATGCACTAGCTAATGCTATTGAGAGGAGAGAAGCTGCTGTTTTTGCTAAAATAGAACTCGCAGCTAAAGAAAATGAACTGTTTCTTAAAGCAGAAGAATTAAAATTAAGAGCTCTTGAAATTGTGGACGCAGATAAGCGCCGTGCTCATGAACTAGCCTTAAGGGACCAAGATGCCTAAATCAAGGATCGTTCCAGTGCTATGGAATTAGCTAAACTGGACAAGCAGCTAGAACTAGCTAAGCTAAATGCTGCTGTGTTAAATCTTAACCCCGCTCCAAACGGAGCTAACGGCGCTTCCCTAGTTTCCCCAAATACAGTTGCAAAACATGGTAAAGTGGCCGACGTAGTTCGTTTGGTCAATAAGTGGACGCCAAAACCTGAAATCAACAGTTTCCTTAAAGATTTTTGAACGAACCATGACTAGTCAGAAAATTCCTAGAGACCAATGGGTCACGGGACTTCAACCCCTCGTCGGTGAGGTTTTAATTAAAGTTTGTGATCAGCTATCGGACGCTGAAATGCAGGACTACGAAAGTTAAAAATAAATTGCTTGCCTGTTTTGTCCAGACTAAAGAGTCAGTTCAAACCCAGTTTCGTTCACTCGAGAAAGAAGTAGTCATGCAATTTCACGACTACGCTTTTGAGCTAGAGACGTTATTTACTAGGTGGTTAGCTTTAGCTATAGTTAACGGAGATTACAATAAACTTGTTAATCTAATGCTTTTAGAGCAATTTTATAAATCTTGCCCTACCCAACTTAGAAAGTGGATCCCTGATCAAATTAAGTTAGGGACGTTGGCCGAAGCAGCCCAACTTTGTGACGAGTTCACAACCCGCAATAAACAAATTGCTACCGAAACTGCCACTCGTGTAGCCAAAACGCAGCCCATATCTGTACCGTCAAACCAGGGTTCTAAACCATCTGGTCAACAACGTGGTAACAGGCGAAACCACAACACTACAGCTAATCTGGCCGGATCTGTCGATGTAAACGCAGATAACCCAGGAGGGGACTCTGCCATAAACAATAATGCTAGATCGTGTTTTGAATGCGGATCGTTTTCGCATCTACGTAATCGGTGTCCCGAACTTAATAAAACAGGTCCCGAGCAAGCAAATGCATGTTTCCCAGTCGGGAAAAATGCTAGTGAAATTCTAAGGCTAGTACGCTGTCCGGTAGCATAGGGAAAAATAAAATTAATATTTATGCGACTCCGGAAGCTCAGTTTCGCTGGTTAGCGCTAGACTCGCAAGAAATTGGCCACGTTTAAAACGAAGAGTTTAATGTCAAACTGCCTTGTGTAGCCAAGTGTTTAAATTAGCCCAGGTAAATCTAAGCCTAAAGTTAGATGATGGCACAGTGTTAAAATCAGTAGCATTCATTACACCGGTCAACAATTCGATTTTCGACGTCATTTTGGGCGTACCAGGATTAGATAAGCTAAACCTACTGCGCAGACCAGTAAACGCCACGCCCCGTGATTTTTCTTCCCTGCCAGCCGAGGTGGCTACGTCCCCCCCCCCGTCAGAAACGGCCCACGTCAAACAAAGAAACGTAGAATTAACCGTAAACAAACCAGCCCCGCAGGATTGGTCAAGCCCCAAACCCCCGCAGTGCTTTCGCCAATCGTCGTTAAGTCCTCAAGCGCAGACGAAAGGGGTCTGCTGAAAACTTCGAAAGTTAACTCATTGCGAGCGAATGAGACCCAAGTCCCCTCCTTTGACCAATGGATGGACCGTCGCCATCTTTGTTGGTGTAATAAAGCAACGAAAGATGCGTTGAACCTGCGTCCTAAAGGCAAGCTAAAACGAAGTTTATCAGCTAGTGATATAAACCATAGTTTAGTCATGGCAGAAAAACCCAGGGTTAACGAATTTAGCTTTTACAAATGGCTTAAGTTACGTGAGCGAACGTGTCCCCCCTAAATGTTTTGATATTTTTCCAGAGTTTGGTGAAGTAAAGTTGCCTGAATTTTTAATCTAATTTAAAGTCAGTGTGTGAGCATATAAAAACTTAAACATAATTTTTCCCAGGCCTTTTTTTTTGTTAAAAGTAGGACCGATGTTTTAGTGTGAATTCTATATCAGTCTAGGGTGGAAATAAATGCATTTATTATGGCTCTAGCGCTGAATAGCTATTTCCAGTGAGACAGAGGTTTAATACCTAACCTAATGTAGTTTTCTCTAAATACAGTTTTTTTTTCGTGTTGCAAGTAAACCGGAAATTTAACAAAGTAAATTTCCCGTGCATGCTTTCTTTTAAACAATGAGTAGTTTGTCGCTACAACCGTGGCTCCATCTAGGAGCAACCAACCCTAAAATAGTATAGTTATAGGAATTTTAAATCTTAAAACTTCAGAGTCTACTGGACAAACCTGGAAAGCATCTAGTGAATGTTGCTGCATCAAGCCAGCATTTTCGTTAAACATTTAATTGTTAAACGTTTCGTTTCAGTACAAATTGACTGAAAATTATTTTTACATGCATTTTTATTTTTGTCATTTTGGTCTGTTGGGAGCTCATCCTTAAGCAACTCCCAGCTAATTCCCGTTTTGGCCTTCACACCTAAATTTTAAGTGCCTATGCTTTACTCTCTTTGTCACTATCAACGTGTCTCCCTCTGTGGGAGAATTTTGACAAAGATTGTAACGACACTAATTAAATATTCAGCTCCGTCTACAATTTGCTCGTCTTCGTTTGCAGTTTGGGTTAATGCTGGTGCTTCGTCTGGCATCTCCCCCTGCTGTGATGGTTCGTCTTCATCATTTGCTTCATTTTCGGTTTCATCTGCTTTGGGCGTACAGGTGAACAGCTCCAAGTCGGCTTTCGTGGTGATAGGTTCATTTGTGGACTTTTTATGAAATGAGAAGACGTCTTCTACAAATTTCACATCTCGACTTACAAAGATCTCGTCTTTGTTAAAGTACCTTAATTTGTAGCCCTTCACGCCTTCTGGGTAGCCTATGAAAACGGTCTCGATGGATCTTGGGTCCAGCTTGTGGCGCGGTAGGTGTCTTCCGACGACTGCCCATGCCCCGCAGCCAAATACTCGTAAGTGGCTTACATCTTCATCCTCCTGCTTCCAAAGTGTTGAAGGACTTTGGCCGTCTAAAGCTCTGGATGGACAAAAGTTCCTGATACGGCATGTGGTGTGAGCTGCTTCTGCCCACTGGTGGTTTGGCAATTTTGACTGGATTAGTAGGCATCTCGTCATGTCAAGTAATGTCCTATTAAATCTTTCGGCGGTGCCATTTTGCTCAGGGTTTCCTGGTACGGTAAGTTGACTTATTATACCGTACTCCTTGAGGTAGGTAGAAAGCTTTGCTCCTATATTCACCTCCATTGTCAGATTGTAGTGTCTTGATTTTAACTTCATAAATATTTTCAACTTCTAGGCGATATTCGTGAAATTTTTCAAGCTCGTCATCTTTAGTCTTGATAGTGTAGACTTTTGCATACCTCGTATAGTCGTCTATGAATGAAACGAGATAGTTTGCTCCTCCTTTTGATGTTGGGCTAATTTTTCCCACGACATCTGAGTGAATGATCTCTAGAACTTGCTTTGTTCCTTTCTTCTTAGTTGTAGGAAATGGCGTCGTTTGAAGTTTCCCTTTTATGCACGTCTCGCAGGGGTGATCATCGTCGTCTTTCTCTTCTAAGTGAATTCCTACTAAGAGTTCATTCGTCTTCTTCACGTTTTTCACTGCCGCTTTGTGAAGGTGTCCCAATCTTTGGTGCTATAGCTCCAACTTTCGCGACACATGCAGTTTCCTTAGCCTCGTCTATACGGTAAAGTCTGTTTTCTCGTTGAGCTGTGAGTATGATCGATCCATCATGATCAAACACTGTTGCTTTCTCATCTTGGAAAGAGAGTTGGTAGCCTAACTCTTCAATTCTACCGACTGACAACAAGTTCCCGTCTAGCTCAGGGACATACAGTACTTTTGCTAAGGTACGTCTACAATCTCCATGTTTGTCAGCTAATTGTATCACAACATCCTTGGCTCCTTCAACTTTCATGGTTTCTTTGTTGGTTACTTCCACACTTTATTTCCTTTCCACTAAGTTGGCGAGCTTCTCTCTGCAGGAAGTCGTATGTTCCGTCGCTGCGCTGTCGAGATACCATGTGTTTTCGTCTGGGGTTGTGGTTTTAGCTGCTCGGAAAGCCTTATCTCTTACAAGAATTTTCGTTGATTTCGCTTTTTCTGTGGTTTTTGGCTTCTGATCTTCTTCCTCATCGTGGGATTTGAGTTAGTTCTCTCTAAACACATTCATGAGTGGAAAGTGAATGGTGAAAAGTGTTTAGTTTTGCGTGACACGGGAGCCACGGATAACGTAATTTCACGTAGTTTTGTAAAACCTGAACAATTTATGGGAGAGTATGTTCATTGTCAAAACGCTCTGACTGAACAAACCACGGCACACGCCATCGCAGAAATTGACGTGCAAACGCCGTTTGGTCCATTAAAAACTGAGGCTCTAGTAACGGACAACATGGGCCCACATTTTCAAATGTTGTTGGGGGTCCCGTCCCAGACAATTCTGGAGGATAGAGGTTTGCCATTGTTAGCCCCTCTTGTAAATGCAGTCACTTGTTCACAGACACGAGCGGATTTGCAACTACCGATCTCTCGACCTAACTATCACGAGATCGATCCCGATAGCGACAGTGATTATTGTAATGATGAATCGTGTGAGACCACTCCACAAGTAGTGATGGAGGGTTTTGTCAGCCCCAAACCTAAATCACTAGATAGTGTAATGCTAGGTCCCCAAACTGAACAATTTTCTAGTTTACTGAATATTGACAAAGCCGAGTTCGCAAAGCTAAAGAAAAATTGCCCAACACTTAAACAGTGTTGGAATACAGCTGAACTCCCAGTAGAACAGCAAGATGAGAACAAAATGTTTTTCATTGAAAAAGGATTGCTTTTTCGAAAGCCATTTCGATCAGAGGGTAAGCCGCTAATCGAGAAGCAACTAGTATGGCAAGCCATTGCGTCTTTTATTACAGAATTACAGATATCTTTAATTTAATTGAAGATATCTGCAATTCTTTAAAGATATCAAAAATCATTTGCAGATATCTGTAATTCAATTACAGATATCTGTAATTGAATTAGAGATATCTGTAATTGAATTACAGATATCTTTAAATGAATTACAGATATCTGCAATTGAATTACAGATATCTCTAATTCGTTTAAAGATATCTGTAAATACGCGCCATTTATAGATATCTGTAATTCAATTACAGATATCTCTAATTCAATTACAGATATCTGTAATTCAATTGCAGATATCTGTAATTCAATTACAGATATCTGTAATTCAATTACAGATATCTCTAATTCAATTACAGATATCTGTAATTCAATTGCAGATATCTGTAATTCAATTACAGATATCTGTAATTCATTTAAATTACTTTGATCTTAAAAACAAGAGAATAAGAATGACAACAATGTCGCCGCACATCTACTGATACCTCTTGATTCAATTAATAATTACCAGAAATCGGCTGTCTTATTTGTCAACCTTGTACAACCCACATATAGTTTAAAACTGAACAAGAGAGGAAGTTAAACAAAATAAAGTAAAAACCCGGAATTGTATTGGTCAGTTAATCAATCAAAAGCACTCGTAACTACAGGTATTGTAGTAAATGGGAAAATAGCGTACCACTACATTACATTTGCATTGATTAAAAAGTCATTTAGAAACCAATCGGCAAAGTGAGAAATTCAGAAATGAAAAAGAAAAATAACATATACCACACAATGTGGAAAATACCAACACAAATGTTTATTGGTACTGGAATACTAAAACGCTTGGTTTTTACATACAAACAAAAATAGTAAAAAAAAAAGAATAGGCTGTAAAAGCTAATATCAGTAAAAGTAACAAGCAAAACATTACGGAACAAAATTTCGAAAAGAAATTATCGTACAAACACTTGGCACGTTAGAGCAGGCTGATTAGGTGCGACCTACGACCCTAAAAGGTTAAATAATTTTTGTCTTGTATTATGAACAGAATGCGTTTTTCAGAACTTGAACAAACAATTTGGCTCCAGGAAATTTAATTTTTAAAAATAACTTCGCACCACTCAGTTGGATGTTACTGAATGAAGTATGAAAAACAAAAGACAACTACAGGTCCGGACTGACAGCCCAGGGGCCATGATCTTTTAAAAGACCCCCAAACACAATTGGGGGGGGGGGGATGGAATGCGAGCTCATAACGGACTGGTCAATGTTTCATTTAACGTTTGAAGTTTTAGTCGGTGAGATTAGCTTGGCTTTTAATATCACGACTTCTCACGGCCGAAATGGCGGGAATCCTTACAAGTTTTGTTGTGGTATAAAATTCAGTAAAATAAATATGCACTTAATAGTCCGAATACTTTAAATAGAGTATGTACCTTCTGCAGAGTATGTACCTTCTAGGTGTTTTACCTCTGGTAATTTGTCCACTAAGGTCTGGACTTTCAAAGTAGTTGTGCGACCATTACTGAAACATGGCATGCATGATTTGATGGAGAGATACATTATTTGATGGAGACGTGTTGTGCGCGATGTGCTGGCCGGCTGGTTGGAACTCGTGGAATACTGCGTTGTTCGGGTAGGAAATGCAACAAACGTTACCATATTGCTTGTCTGAACATTACACGAAGTGGATTTGCAAAGATGAACGAGTGTAAGAAGCGAAATTGGGCCTGCCGAGTCTGTACTTTGGTGGCTCGGTCGACGAAAAAAATGGATGCCCTCCTTTTAACGAAGCGAACGACAATCTTACTGCCTTGGTGAGTGAGGACAGTTTTCGTACATGTTGTGAAATTGATGACATGACGGAAACCGGTTGGGATGAACTGACATTTCATGATTCTGACCTTAAAAATAGTAAAACGGATAACCCTGCTTTATTTAAAGACCAAACCTCGTTAGTGCAACATCAGGCGAGACAACCATCGCCTGAGGGAAGAGAGAACGGGTCAAGGATTTCCCAGGAATGTAGCGAGCGGGCAGCCGGACGCGTCATAGATGACGATAATACCTCCCCGATTGAGATCCCAACGGGATTGACGGACTTTGGTCACTTCCGTACAACGAACACCAGTACACCAATACAACTCCCTGTGAATAGGGGTGAGTTATATACTAGTAGCCTGAATTCTCTGTCTATTAATACAGAAAAACAAAACATGGATACTGAATCGAAAGTTGTAAATTTGATTGAACATTTAAAAAATCCATCGGAGATCACACGGCTCGAAACAGAATTTAATTTAAGTGTACTAAGTTCTAAACTAGATCAAATGCATCAATTAATTTTAGCAAATACGTCCCGACTTCCAAATAAATCCAATAGCTTGCCGGATGAAATGCTTCCTTGCCATTCAAATACAACACAAAATAGGCATTCAACTGAACCAAAACTGGAAACCAAAGTAAATAATGAATTTTCGAATTTCGAAAATCTCGTCTTACGTGTGATCGACGATTTGCATCAATTGGTACAGATAAATGGTGACTATTTACTAACAAGGGTGGAAAATGTTATGCTCAAATACACAGAACAGGTGTTGACCTATATGGAAAAAATAAATGAAATGAACTCTAACGCTAAAAGCCTAGTGACTCAAGATCTAAATAATCCTTCGAACATTGTTGTGACATCTGTGCTTTCAAATAAAATTGGAGGCCAGATACAGCTCTTGTCGTCTCACTTAGACAACAATCAAAAGATACCGAATTTTTCGGAACAGAAAGACATTTTTAAAAGCGGTCACCACCAAACGACTGTTTCAGGAACCTCGAAAGCTGGGACAGGACAGTGCAAAAAAGCAGCCAAATCACAACACAACTATCGCAAATTTGAAACACACAAGTGCACAAAACTACAACCAGTAAAAGAAACTTTGGAAACAAAGGGTCTTGACGCAATGTTATTAAAAGCTCTATGTGAGAAATTCACTAAAACTCAATTTCAACGTAACGGAAAAGTACGGATTCAGGATGAAAAACAGCAAAAAAGTGGTCGACCACTATACGTGAACAATTTTGTGCTTCCTTCATCAGTGACAGTTAGAAGAAAAAATAAAAATAATCTACACAACACTTCTTTGCATATTGATAAACCTGAAGGAGAAGAGGCTCCAGATAATCATCCAGTTGATTCTTGTATTCAAAACAATCTGTTTGAAAAGCTCGTAGAGGTGATTGATCACAAAAACCAAGAATATGCGGCTGAAAAAAACACGAAAACCAACCCAATTAAAGAACCACCACAGAATGCTACATCGGAAGGGTCGGCATTGAAGCAAACAGTTTTTCTTGGGGACTCTCACTTAAGAGCCGTGCGTTGTAAACAGTTAATTGATTCCACAAACTGGGTTGTTCCGGGTGCGAAAGTGCAGCATCTCATAAAGCTGACGCCAAAAATACTTCCCAAATCTGACAACCCTACTTCAGTAATCCTCTGTGCCGGATCAAATAACGTCAACATAGACTCACCTGAAAGCATTGTGCGACACATTTCCACACTGTGTGACACTATAAAAGAATACCAACCTAAAGCTAAAATCACACTCATTGGTCTTTTCCCTAGACTGAAACGGCACCAGAGAAATGAGGACAAAATTGTTGAGCGAACGAATCTGCTGGTAAAGAATCTATGTGTGACCCACAACCATAATTTTATTTCACTGGATGACCATATTTTGAATAGACCTGGGCTTCTTGATAGAGACGGGATTCACCTAAACTATAAGGGGAAAGTGGCCCTCCAAGCTGAGCTCTCAAATGTTTTATTTAAGTCCCAGGTAAACTAACTGATGTAAAGGGGACGTTTCAGAGGGCTATTGCTCATTACCCACCCATGGCGGAGGCTGCTCCAGAAGCGCGTGGGCCAAAAATTGACCACATCAAATGCCTACTTGTAAATGCCCGCAGCCTCATTGCTAACATTGATGATTTCCATGACGTGCTGTCCTCGGCCGTCTTTGACCTTTTGTTTATTGTTGAATCCTGGCTAACAACAGCTATCACAGATTCAATGGTTCTGGGTGGCAACCCGTACTGCATTTTTATGAGAGATCGTGGTACTAAAGCGGGGGGCATATGCCTCGTTTATCGTCCGAATATTTGTATTTGTATATTTGTATTTGTACACTCATGCTGATGTCCAGTTTTATAACCTCTGAGTTGAGCGATCTATCTCATGTTGTACTGGGGGATTTCAATCTTTCCTCTGTGGACTGGAGTCAGGTCCGTGCCTCAAATGTCCACCAACAGCATTTTCTAAGCGATTTAATGGAATCGGGCCTTAAACAATTAGTCACGGAATCAACTAGGGGAAACAAAACCTTAGATCTGATTTTTTCAAATGATGACCAATTGGTGTTCGGCATTGAGCTGGGTCCAAACCTAGGCCTGAGCGACCACCATACTGTCGAATTTAAGTTGAATGTGAAACAGTCAAATTGTAAACGAAGCATCACTGGTCGAGGAATTGACTTCAATGCACTCAAAACTGAACTGTCTATGATAAATTGGAAAGTTGTTCTTGAAATAGACACCAATGTTGAGGAAGCTTGGACCAGCTTTTCTAATATTATTGCGAATGGGGTAAAAAATTGTAGTAAAACTCTGCAAACCAAGACTTTACGTAGGAGTAACTTACCAGTCGACATTACTAAGGCACGGAGAAAAAAACTTGCAGCTTGGAAACTGTATAAATCAGACAGGTCTGTTTCACATCTTCAAAGGTTTAATGAGTGTCGCAGGGTTTATGCAACGTCACTGAGCACGCACCTTAAAATAAAGGAGACTAAGCTTCTTACCGAGTGCTCAACTAGTTCTCTTTTTAGAGTGTATAAATCCAAAACAGCTTCTTCTAGAACCATTCCTCCACTTCAGAAGGATAATGTTTTGGTGACTGATTCCAAGTGCAAAGCCAACATCTTCAACTCATGTTTTGTATCAAATGGAGTTGCAGATGACAATCAACCCTGCCAAGCTTTAGACTGTAATCAGATTGCTGACAGGTGCGATTTGGTGCAGTTTACCGAACAAAATGTGCTGGCCGCCCTCACCAATCTAAAACCTAGCCATGCTGTAGGACCTGATGGGCACTCCGCATTTTTGTTTCGCGAAATCCGTAATTTTATATGCAAACCCTTGGTTCACATTTTTAACTTATCCTTTGAAGCCAGTACTTTACCCTCAGTCTGGTCTACAGCCAAGGTGGTCCCAATTTTCAAAAAGGGTAACGCGGCTGACCCTGGAAACTATAGGCCCATTTCTTTGACTTCAGTTTCTTGTAAGGTTATGGAACAGATTATACGGGAACACATGCTCCGATTTTCTAAGAAAACAAATCTTATACAGCCCGATCAATTTGGCTTCTTGCCAGGAAGGTCAACCACTTTGCAGCTTTTGAAAGCCCTGGACACCTGGTCCGAGGCACTCGACATCGTAGTTCCGACTGATGTGATTCTTTTTGATTTTAAGAAGGCATTAGAGTCGGTTATCCACCGTAAATTATTAATGAAACTCGATCATTCTGGTTTTGGGGGAATGCTTTTGAGGTGGCTTAAAGCCTTTCTGTCGAATAGAACCCAATTTGTCATGGTGGAAGGCTCACCATCAACTTCATTGAACATTATTAGCGGAGTGCCCCAGGGATCGGTTCTTGGACCTCTCCTTTTCATAATTTACCTTAATGATCTTTCTAGTAGCTCCAACACTTGCGAACAAAGTAAGTTTGCTGATGATTTGATCAGCCATTCTCCCATATTAGATGACAATGGTGCTTGTCTCCTTCAAAGGGAGATTAATGAAGTTTATAGCTGGTCAATTAGGTGGCAATTGCCCATCGCAAATTCAAAATGTATGTCATTCCACATAGGAAACAGAAACCAGTGTCACTCTTACAGTATGGACCGCACCGTGTTGCCAGATGTTTCTTCAGTGAGAAGTTTAGGTGTCTGGTTTTGTTCCACCCTTAAACAAACGATGCATTGTAACCACATTGTAAACAGTGCTCTTAATCGCCTATATATTGTTAGACGCGTTTTTGCTTCGGGTGAGATGCATATCCTGCTCTGGGCTTTTAAAGTTTATGTCAGGCCATTGCTTGAGTATGCTTGCCAAGTTTGGGCTCCAAATCTTCTAAAGGATATTGATCATCTTGAATCGGTCCAGCGCCGTTTCACCAAGTCCTTGAAGCGCTTCAAAAATCTACAATACGCCACCCGCTTACACCGTCTTAAACTCGACTCCCTTGAACTACGTCGTCTAAAGGCGGATCTTATTCTTACCTTTAAAATTGTAAGAGGATTTCTACCTATAGATATCCCTTTATTCGAGTTATCATTGATGAAACACACTCGAGGACATATGTATAAACTTGTGAAACCGCCAGCCAAGTTGGAGGTCCGCAGATCCTTTTTTGCAGTGAGGGTTGTCACACCATGGAACTCTCTTCCTGCGGATGTCGTGTCGGTGGCTACTGTGGATGCTTTCCGTCATCGTCTGGGGCAAGTTGATCTGAAACGTTTCCTAAAAAGACCGGAATTTTGTTTTATCTGATGTTTTTTGTTTTTAAAATGTATGGATCGGTGTAAGCGGCTCTCAGCCCTGCCGTTTCCTTTACACCCTAACTGGTGTTCAAACCACTTATTATTATTATATTATTATACACACTCCAGATCACAGTAATAATACCAATATTGACTAGTTAATCTTCGTTTAAAATTGCGAACGTTTATAGTTTAGGAGAACTCTCTAGAGCACCAGAACACAATAGCTGAATCCACAGGCTGAAAGCAGAAATAATTTGCATGGTTCAGCCCCCTACCCCCTCCGAATTGTGTTTTGGGGTCTTTTAAAAGGTCATGGCGCTTGGACCCCTGGTCTGTCAGTCCGGGTCTTTCACCATGACGAGAGAATAGTGAATTTTGGAGCTACAGACCTGCTAGGTCCGCAGTTCGGGGGGGGGGGGGTATATAGAGGGTCGATATTGGGCACCACACTACGAAGTGGCCCTAAAACAGAGTCCGGGGTCCTCCAAATATTAGAGTCAACATATGAAAAATACATAAAATACAAACAAACGTCGGCAAATGCCTAAGAAAGTCCTGAAATTTTCTTTGTAAGAGGTCCCATTCTTTTGGTTCACCCAGACCCCAGAATTCTAGTTGCGGCACTGAGCCATGCTGAAAAGAACAATATGAATTGTGATTTTTGCGTATCAAAATAAGGTAGGCTATTTTAAGGATACTTCAACAAAAACCTCAATTTCTGGCAATGGACGAGTCAATTGAGCAAAGAAAGTATCCCGTGCAAATCATACCATATCTTTCCAGCAAACGTACAAGTCAGAAATTATCTCTTAATTGAAGTCGGATTTATTAATGTAAGCCGAAATCAGATTTATTGATTCAAATTTGAA
>JAHWFP010230274.1:0-28065 GCA_023313725.1 Lithobius niger | reverse complement strand
AGCCGTTTAAAACAAGCCTAATAACATTCACGCGCCACTACTGACATATAGACTATTTCCGGTAATGTATCGAGTGAAACTGTTAAACTATACCGGAGGGAGTTATGTGCCTTTAAACGGCCATCACGAACCGCGTACACATTATGTGTTACTCGAGCTGCGAACTCGTATGCTACGCACCGTACTGTACGCAGTCAACCAATAAATATTGACACAATTTACAAGGCAGGCTGCAAAACCAGGTCTACATTAATTTACTTACCTGAAACCCTAAAATCTGAGTCTGAAATCTGAGGGTGAAATCTGAGTCTCTGCTGTGGCTACCGCACAGGATGCCTCGCAAATTGCAAAACATGCATTTTGGCGGGCTTACGCTTGTTCACGTGACAAGCGTCGACATCTAGTGGTTGAAACAGCGACAAGGAATTACTCGGAAGGAATACGTTGGTGTACTGGATTACTAAAAGGAATACCTCGGATTACCGGAATACTAAAAGGAATACCTCGGATTACTGGAATACTAAAAGGAATACCTCGGATTACTGGAATACTAAAAGGAATACCTCGGATTACTGGAATACGCGAGATTACCTCCGGATTACCTCGGATTACTGGATTACTACAAGGAATACTTCAGATTACTGGATTACTGCATGGAATTCTACCGGATTAGCTCCGATTTTCTGAAACGGAATACCTCGGAATACTGAGGATTACCTCGGATTACTAAGGATTACCACGGAATACCAGGAATACTACTGGATTACTAAGATTACCGGAGGATTACCAAGGAATACTGCGGATTACCAAACACATGTACACCGGATTACCAAAGTTGATACACCCTCGGTTTTTTTTTTACAAAGATCAAACTTTGTAATGTGATTTATTAAGTTTAAAAAATGGTTGATTTTGTTTGGTTTGACAAAAAATTAGGTTACAGGAACCAACGGTTTTTTTTAGGTTTAACACACATTTTCCTTAATTTTCCGGACTTTTCCGAAATTCCTTAAAATGGTCCTAACTCCCAAAATAATGGTCCTACGGCCAAACGTTCGAAATTTGGCCCCCCTTCAACAACCACATATGCACTGGTGCTTATACTTAACCATGTCAGAATTTTTTTTTGGCCCACCCCCAAAATTTGTGTACCTTCAAATAGCCATAACTTTTGAACCGTTGGTCCTACAGCGAAACGGTTTGAAATTTGGTCCCCTTCCAACAACCTCACATGCCACTCTCATATGTACTTTACCCGGTCAAATTTTTTTTGGCCCACCTCCAAAATTTGTGTACCTTCAAATAGCCATAACTGTTGAACCGTCGGTCCTACAGCGAAACGGTTTGAAATTTGGTTTACCCTTATGTAAATCTGTACATTGAACACTGAGTATGACAACAATAAAAAAAATTAAGATTTTTCTTATTGCGTTATTTTATTGACCACTTCGAATAAACTAAAAAAAAAACTAAAAAATGGGTCATTTCCGGATCCATGTTTATAGGACTTTTGTCTTATTTTTGGTTATATTCGAGTATCGTTGTTATCCTGGTAGGTATAACCTTGGTAGTAAGGCAGGCGTGACCCACCTGCCCTACCTATTTCAATTCATTTGACCATGTTATTTTAAACTTGTTTTATGTTTCACTTGTACACATGCGTTTAATTTTTGCTTTTGCACTGTCGTAATCTCATGAATTACTCTTTGTTGCGCCATTTTTCCTCTTCTTCATGACGTATTCACTGCTGTCCCCTCTTTGGGCTGGCAGTCAGCGATCCCCTGGGTCCTTGGCAGTCCTGTTGCTCTGGCAACAAAATTATTATTATTATTATAAACAAATGCTGGTTGTACCATCAAAGAAAAGCACATTTGACTCCACTTTTGTGTATTTTTAGAATTCCAATTTTACCATTGTTGATCTTTAACTGATTGTTAGACTGTTTTGAGCTCTACAACACAAGGACAAATGAACTATTGTCATGATTTTAATGCCTTTTTCATATTAAAACAATACTGGTATTTGGTACTAGATGTAACCAGATTCTGAATGTACTTTTAATTGGTGATAGTGTCTCCTTAATTGAAATGTTATTGATGTGACATTTTATGTTTTTGGTGAAATATTTAGATCACGGCTTAGTAGGAAAACTACTATATTTTTCTGTGTTTATTGATTTCGCATGGGGGGGGGGCAGATTGGCCTAATTACAATACATAATTTTGGCTGTATTCTCTCTGTATGACGGGTATGCTCAGGATTGTTAGCTTATTAGCCACTTAACTGATTGCGTGTTCTCTGATGGTTTTATGACATGTAATACTCGCTTTGTATTTGATGTTAGTGAAAGTCAAATTTCGCGGGGCTTATGACAGATGTTGAGGGTTTTAAATAAATTATATACCGTAATTAGTGGTCATCAAGACAAACCTATCACCATTACCTTTTGGACTTAAATGTTAGACTGTCTGAGTGGGGAATCGAACCCATGACCTTCGAAACCGAAAGTCGGCATCTTACCGTTAAACCTTACTGACACGATCTTTTTTAGAATTTTGAAAAAAGGGAAACAGACATAGGCAGTGTTTTTATACACACACACGCACACACACATATACACATAAATATATGTTTTGTCCAGTCACCACTGGAGAGATAGTGCACCACACACCGAGTGAAACAGAAATTAACGTACAAGTCATAGGTATGTTAGTATGGTTTAATGGTAAGACTCCAACCTTTGGTTTCGAAGATCATGGATTCCATCCCCCGCTCAAGCAATCTGACATTTAAGTCCAAAAGATAACGAAAATAGGTCAGCATCCACATTTCTTTAATTAGTGGTCACGTCATGTTGTACCTTTTCTAATTATGATACTTAATTCCGGCTTTATTACTACTCTCCGACGCATATGCTCAGAGATATTTCTGCCTTTGGCTCCTAGCAAATTTTACAGTGTCCTGCAAGTTCACTTGTATCGTAATATATCCTAACGTTTATCATGTTAGATGGTGACATAGGAAATTCTCCGTTGAGCTTATTTCTGAGGTCTGAGAGTTTACAAAAATTATGGAACTGTAATTAGGTCATATCACGCCTCTTCGCGATCAACAACTTCTTTCACGTTCATTTTTTGAGCTTCTGAAATTTTCACCTAAGTTGTTCATGAAAACTTGATTCAGTAATGAAGAGAATTTTGAAAATTAATTCTAGAAATGAAAATAATCTACTTGTCCTATAATGAAGATTTGTGCTCTACGGTGCTTCTATGGTGTAAAAATATTTTCAAGAGAATGACCCTACAACGAAGACTTATGGTTCTGTGATTGTGCTCTGTGGTGCTTCTATAGTGTAAAAATCTTTTCAAGAGAATGACCCTACGACGAAGATTGTGCTCTGTGGTGCTTCTATAGTGAAAAAATCTTTTCAAGAAAAACACATCCCAATGAAGATTTCCGGTTCTGTGATTGTGCTCTGTGGTGCTTCTATAGTGTAAAAATCTTTTCAAGAAAAACACAGCCCAATGAAGATTTCCGGTTCTGTGATTGTGCTCTGTGGTGCTCCTATAGTGCAAAAATCTTTTCAAGAGAAACACACCCCTACAACGAAGATTTGTGCTTCTGTGGTGCTTCTATAGTGTTAAATAAATCTTTTAAAGGATGTTTTCAAATACTTACTCACATATGTTAGTTAAAATATCTATAAAATTCAAAATGATAACAAAAAAACCCAAGCTAAATTAAACCTAAAAAAATTAATATCTTCAAAAAATTAAAGGAAGCTAAACTACTAAATAGTTTTGATGGTTTCAAATTTTGCTTTCCAAAAGTTAAAGAGGCGGCGTAAGGACTGGCTATATGGGGAGGTTTGGAGGCCAGCGCGTTCAACAAATAAAACCTAAAAAATTTTCAAAATTTAAAGGAAGCTAAAATGCTAAATAATTTTGATGGTTTCAAATTTTGCTGTCCAACAATTTAAGAGTTAGTGTTAAGGTTTGGCTATATGGGGAGAAGGAGGAGGCCAATTTTCGCGTTAAAAAAATTAAACCTAATAAATTTTTTAAAAATACATGGTTTCTAAAGACCGTGTAAGGATTGGTTGTAAGGTTATAAAACTGTGAAACTTTTTCCCCAGCATAATAAAAAGGATAAATAATTTTTTTGAATGGAAACCAAAACAATTTTCACTTGTATATATTGTGGGGAAACTTTCCCTACGCAAAACCAATTACTAAACCATCTTCGCTCGCAACATCCGTTCGACAATGAAGAATGTGCGTGTTTCGAAGATCAACTTCCTGATTGTTTCAGGGAATGTAATCTGACCCGAATGGTGGCACTTTGCCATCGACAATATGAAATGACAATGCCCGAGAAATTTGATGATCCTCTACCATTATTTCTATCGTTGCGTATGGCCATACACGCGTTACTGATAGTTTGCCTGGACCAGATGGTCAATTGTAAGGTACACTTATGATGTGTTGAGTTCTTTAAGGATCCAACGTTTAAAGATCCGACGTTTATCGATACATATTTTTGGTCCCACTACACCGAGCTGTATAATCCAAACGATGTTCCTACTTTGTTAGATGAGGCGTTCGAAAAAATCCAGGAGACGATTGACAGTTTTGCCAAGGGGGGGGGGAGAGGTTGGGCCATATCCCACATAACCAACTTAATTATCAAAGTGGCAGAATACCAACCGCTGCGAGCTTTCTCATACATTCCTCTACCGTACACTCTCAAACCTAAGGAGGGCGTGATTGTGAATGTAAAAAATATAAACGATCAAAAGTGCTTTGTGTACTCGGTATTAGCGGTGAGTTGGGGACTGACCCGCGTTAAGCCCGAAGACTACATTTAAGTGATTGGTTGGGGTTAGGCGACTTTTCCAGCATTAGCCATTAAGCCGCCCTTGCCACCCAGGTACTAGAGATCAGGATACGCCTAATTTCGCCCCCCACCACAAGGAGTTTGAAGAATCACTCGACGTTAGCTCTCTGTCCTACCCAACAAAGCTAGGTGACATCTGTAAATTTGAAAAAGCTAACAATCTTTCGATCAACGTCATGGGTTTCAATGAAAAAGAGGGGTTGCACCTGCTCAGAGTTTCCAAGAATCTAGACGGAAAGCCCATCGACCTTCTCTTGTTAACCTCCAAGGACAAGACCCACTACTGCGCTATAACGGATGTCGCTGCGTTTTTACGTTATCGTGGTTCGGGCTCTCACGCAAAGTTTTATTGTCGAAACTGTTTCGCGGCGTTTGGGAAACAATGGATGCTCACCGCCCACTGAAACGAGTGCATCAAGATTAATCCCGCGCAAGCTCTTCGATTTAAGAAGCCGGGAGAAAATTTTCTACAGTTTCGGCATTTCAACCGACAAAACCCCTTCCCCCGCATCATCTATGCTGACTTTGAGTGTCTCCTTCGTCCCGTCTCAGCCGTTCAGCCCAGTCCTTCGAAGAGCTTGGTTACTAAAATCCATCAGCATGTACCTTGCAGTTTTGGGTACGTCATGATAGGTCAAAATGGAGAGATTGTTAATCGAGAATACTACTTGGGAGAAGACACCGTTGAAGTATTTTATAAATGCATGGAGAAAGATGCGCAAGCTTACAATTATTATCTACTGAAAAATGTACAACCCCTCAATCTCACCCGAGCCAAGCGAGCTAGCTTCGACTCATCTGAGGTCTGCCGTTATTGCAGAAAATGCTTCCCCTTTGTATGTTCGAAGAACCACCCTCTAATTAAGGTTAGAGATCATTGCCACGTTAGTGGAAAATTTAGAGGAGCCGCTCATTCTCAGTGTAATCTTAGCGCACGAGAACGAAAAACCATCCCCGTTGTATTCCATAATTTAGAAGGCTATGATATGCATCTACTAATTTCCGCCGTGCACACATTCAAAGGAAAAGTAGACGTTATCAGTCGGAACACCGAGCGGTTTCAGAGTATGACGATCACGGGGTTAAAGAACGGAATCAGTCTTCGGTTTATAGACAGCTTGAATTTCTTGAACGTTTCCCTAGATACTGCGGTTGCGAACTGCAAAGCCAACGGATTCACGATTCTCGAGGCAGCTTTGGACTAGGGGTTAATATGTGCGTGGTTCATTGAAGGAATGACTAGAGAGAGTGCTATAGATCTTCTGACCCGGAAAGGTGTTTATCCGTACGAATTCGCGAGCGACATGTCTGTTTTTGATAACGAAGATCTCCCATCTCGAGGAGCATTTTTTTCCCAGTTGAAAGAAGAGGAGTTGTCAGGGAAAGAGTACGGGCGAGCTCTTAACCTCTGGCTCAAGATGAGAGTTAAAAAATTTGGTTCCTACCACGAGATTTATCAGATGACCGACGTTTTCCTCCTCACGGACATTTTCGAAGACTTCCGAAAGCTATGCCTCTGAAACAATAAATTAGATCCGTGCTACTACATTTCAGTTGGACCGCACTCTTGAGAATGCATGAACCGAAATTGGAACTGTTCACTCACGTCAATAAACACAATTTAGTATTTTCCGGTATCCAGGGCGTGGTTTCGTTTATATGTAAAAGGTTTTCTGAAGCTAATAATAAATACCTGCCCGGTTTCAACCTTCACGAACCTTCCCTATACATCATATACTTGGACATGAACAACTTGTACGATTTTGCCATGAGCGCTCCTTTCCCCTACGATGAGTTACGGTACTTGACGAAGGACGAAATTAGAGCTTTCGACGTAGACGCCGTGCAGCCATTGGGTACATTCTCGAAGTAGACCTTGAGTACCCCAGCAAACTGCACGATGCCCTGAACGATTACCCGTTAGCTCCCGAGAATATCGAGATTGGGGAAGATCTCATTTCCTCCTACGTAAAAAAAATTAGCTAAAGATATAGATCACGAGATCAGGTCTTCCTCTAAGCTCGCTCCAAATCTTCTGCATAAGAAGAAGTACGTTCTCCACTACCGGAATTTGAAATTTCACCTCCGTCATGGATTAGTTCTTCACCACATCCGAAGGGTCTTGGCTTTCAACCAGAAACCTTGGATGGAAAACTATTTAGATTTCAATAACGCTAAAAGACAACAATCAACCACTCCGTTCGTAAAGGATTACTTTAAGTTGTTAAATAATTCGGTGTTTGGTAAGACGTTGGAAAACAAACAGAATCGGCTCTTTGTGAAATTATGCATCAACGCTAAGAGAGCCGTAAAATACACCTCCCAACCTCACGCGGATTCTTTCAGGATCTTGGATGAAAACTTGGTGCAGATTAACCGCCGAGCTAGAAGCATTTGCTGCGACCTGCCCACGTACTCCGGATTTAGTATTCTAGAACTATCAAAATTGTTCATGTTCGAGTTCCATTACGAGTACATTCGACCCAAGTACGGTAATCGGGCCAGGCTCCTATTTACAGATACTGACAGCCTGTGTTACCAAATTGAAATGGAAGATGTGTACGAGGATATGCTTCGGGATCGAGAGCGCTTCGACACGAGTAATTATCCCCGCAATCACCGACTTTTCTCCGATGTAAACAAATTAGTTCTAGGTAAAATGAAGGATGAGATGGCAGGTATTTGTAGGGTTACGGTCAAAAATGTACGCGATAAAATCTTTCAAAACAGAAACTAAGAAAAAAGCTAAGGGGATTCAAAGAGCGTTCGTGAAAAAACACCTGAACTTCGAGGATTATGAATCAGTTTTAAAAACACCGACATTCCCGGGTAAGAGAGTTTGGTCAAAAATTTCTAGCGTGGGACACGAAGTTAGCACCGTTAAGGTTTCAAAATCCCTCCTATCGGCGTATGATGATAAACGTTTTATCTTGGTACGGATACGTTAGCTATTGGTCACATCGATTCAGGTACTTGGAAAGAATACGAAGACGATTTCGATTCGGACGTAGATATTTTGAGCGATGAGGAGAAAGAGGAGCAATTGCTCTTATCGTATCGAATGAGAGAAAATGACGAATTGAACGAAGCCAAAAAAGCTGAGGACAGGGAGAAAGCGGCGCGGTGAACCATCCTATTAGAGAACCGTAGGAGAAAGTTGGAGGATCTGTCATTTGGGAGAACGAGAGAAAAGTTAGGAGGAGAATGATGGAAAGGGAAAGACGGGCTGCGATGTGCCCAGAGGAGAAAAAAGCTAAATTAGAGAAGCAAGCTATTGGTAAGAAAAAGAGTCTCGAACGGGAAACGGAAGAGCGGAAGAAAGCTAGACTAGAGAAACAAGCCTATAGAATGAAAAAGAGTCGCGCGCTCAAAAAACAAAAGAGCTCGGGAAGTCAAGATTAATGAAACTTGAACGCAAGTTGTTCGCTTACTTCTGCTAACAAATTATTACCCGGAATGTATATAAAGAGATTGACTCCCTATTCTTCTTTAAAAATCATGATGGAACAATATGAAAAAGTAGTTACATTTCTGTGCAAAAATTGTTTGCTAGAATTCACCTCGAAAGCATAAATTCAGACACATTTAAAAATGTGCAAAATACGTCACAAAGGAAAGTTTATTATCAGTCCAACATACTGTCACGTATGTAGAAAGTATTTTGATCCAAACATGAAACGAATGATCAACCATCACATCATTCGACATCTTCTCATTCTGCCCGATGATGAGTAATGATACTCCAAAAGGAAAAAAAAATTATTACGTTTTTATGGGTTTATTTATTTAAGACTGCTAATATTATCCGTCCAACTATTATACTTGGGGTCATAACCCTACCATTTTACGAAATAAAGCATTTTCCCATCATTATCTTTCTTACTGCGTAGCACTTTTTCTACTAAAAATAAATCTGGAACAAGGGTTTTTTGAATTTCTTGTTCGTAGAAACCACCCAGCACCGCTTCACCCGACTCATCTTTTAAAAGATAAGTAACCGGTTCGGTTTTTTGCACTTTGCGAATCGTGAAAACTTTGTTAGTAAAATTTTGTAAATACCCTTTATCAAAAATTTTCTTAACTTTAGAAATTCTGACTTTATTTCCCACGGCCAATTTGGGTTTTTCAACGATTGTTTTGACTTAATTCTCAGCAACGATTCGTGATGTTTGGTTACTGCCCTCGGTTTTAGTTTAGTTGTGGAGTGAATTGTGTCATTGTAGCAAGAAACTAACTCATCGATAATGTGTATCCACTGGTACGTTCCCTGCCTGGTGAATCGTTTCCACATTTGAGGTTTCAGCGTTCTGTTGAAACGTTCTACAACACTCGCTTTCTTCTCAGAGTGGGTAGAGTACATGTTGATGTTGTAACGCTTAAGGAGTGCTTTGAAGTCTTGAAGAATTCGCTACTTAAATCAACTTGTAAATTTTTAGGGGGTGTCGTTCCTTTGAGTATTTTCTGAAAGGTTTCCGTAACATTTAGACCGGTTTTAGATTTAAGAGGAATGGCCCAAGAAAACTTGGACATAACATTAATGCAAGTCAACAGATAGTTAAATCCTTTATTTACGTTAGAGTAAGGTATCATTTCCACCAAGTCCGCCTGCCATAGATCGTTCAGGCTCAGCACAATCACTTTCCGCCTCGGAAAGTGTTTCCGCGTCGGTTTGTGGAGTTCGTTTACGAGTTGATCCATTTCGTTTTTTTTTCCACCCATTCCAAGCTTAAGTTTTGTTCCCATGATTTTTTTGATGATTGCCGCGGCTAATTTTTCTCTCCAAGAGAGTGAAGGGTACTTACCTACTTTTCGAGCTTTAGTTATAAGAATTTCGTCGGCAGCGTTCCGTTCGTTTAAATCAGAGCTTTTCGAGTAAGCGATATCGTGTTCTTGGCACGCCTCATCCAGTTTATTTATTCCAGGGTCCCCTCTAGCTAATCTCTCGTTTAGTTTGGTTCCGGGCTCGCAGTATTGATATCCGGGCAAATGTACTTCTACCGGTAAATGGTCTATGATTTTATTTATGATTCCTTTTCCAGACTTGACGAAGGAAGCCTTTTTGGTACCACACACATCGCAGAACACAATTTCCATTCGTCTGTTATTTTTTGACAACAAAATAATAGGAGGTTCGGGTCGGTTAGACGTATGGCGTTTACATTTCACGCAGTACTTCATCTAGATCACTTTCCTTTTTTACTAAACAAACATTTTTTTCATTGTAAACTTAAATTCTGATAAGCATTATTTTTTTCACGAGCGGTGATGATGCGTCGTTGCTCCAATTCTGATAAAATTTCTATCATCTCGTTCCTGTGATCGTGCCCTGCCTGGGTGGATCCGTGCAAAAGCCTCAACCTGCTGACCAGGTCGTTAGGATCATCGTAGTAATTGTAATCCACCGTTCTAGCATACCCTGTTTTTTTTTTATCATGCCCGCCCCCTTTTTCTTCGTTTTTATATCCTCCCAAATAGGACCTATTATTGTTGCATACTTGGCACTACGATTAGACTTGGGTTTTCGATTACCCGGATCGTTATTTTGATAGATGGCGTTGGTATTTTTCAAAAGAGATGCGTAAGATGCCTTGATGTCTGGAGAATACGAAGTTTCTTTCAAATCCTTAAAAACCAGCAAGCTCCAAAGTCCTCGTCTTCCCACATACTGATTACCACCGACCACTATGTCGTTCTCGAATATTTTTACGGGTTTATTAGCGATGCTCATTTCTCCAGTTTTCATGTCGTATTGCAGTCCGAAGGCAGGATCGGTCTCTTTGCGATTTTCGAAAAATTTGAGCAGGAAATGTTTAGCCGTTTGCCCTATGACTTGCCCCGGTAACAGACTATCCAAGGATCTGAGGGTGAGGTGACTTTCGGCCCTGTACTGGTAGATGCGTATTCGGTTCGCATAACCGGAGTCGCATATTCGGATACATTGGGAGAATCTCGCGCTGTTGGAGTCGAATGGTCTGTAAAACTGAGAGGTGTCTTCAATTCAAACTTTTCAGTATCGTGCACTGTTCCATCAGTTTCCCACCCTTCCTCAACATCCTCAGATTTAAAAGTTTTTACAGGAGTAATAATTCGGTTACGTTTCGCTCGTTTTTTAGTAGGAAAGCCAGCAACTACTTTCAAAGGACTCGCTGCGGGTATTGGTTTTGCAACAGTTGGTTTCAAAGTACTGACAACGGGTTTAAAAACTCTTGTAAGGATTCTTCCTGCACTTGCTCATCCAAACGTTGATTCAAACATTTTTTCTTTAAACGTTTTTTTGAGTTTTACGATTTCACGTTTCGTTTCCATGTTCTTTTTTCTTTCGGCTTCTTTTATTATGAACGAAAATGAACGTTTATAACGTCCCTCGTTTAACGTTTTGTCGATCGATAAAAACCCGTACGGATCGTCCCAACATGTTCTACACAACGTTTTAAAATCTGAAAATTCCATGTCCGGCCCGACATGATTTTCGTACAAGTGTTTTAAGTTTAAATCATCCACGGGAAATACGATTAATAAATTAGCATTATCTCTAACCACTTGTTTGGGAATTCTAGTGTAAGACTGACTGCAATAAAAAACGTCGGCATTAGAATGACGTCTTGAGCGAAGTAACGCTCTATGTTTTTTTGCTTGTCCAAAAGAACATCGTCAAAAACCACAAGATTACGAAACTTGGGATCCAACTCCTCGGGAGGGGTCAAATCGTTTTGAGAGTCGTGAAAACTCGCAATCTCCCGCCCTACGGTGCCCTCAATTTCGGAAAATATAGACTGTAAAGCTCGGTATTTCGCTTGACACAGAGTTTTGCTGTACACGTATAATCTGTCGTAATTCAACCATCCCTCGTTACAGATAAAATTAAGAGTAAGTTCGTCTTCCCGCAGTTTGCCGGTCCTATAATCAGGCATCTGATGTTTGAAGGTAGAAATGGGTGATTTTTGGGTTTCTTGATCGGCACGAAGAAATCGTAATTTTGAATATCCATTGTTTTTTATTATTCAGAAATCAAACTCATAAAGTCTTTATCCGAAAACTTTTCGTTGAATGTATTAGATTTAGATTCGACGACTCCGTAATCTACGTTACACCAAAGTTTTACGGTTCCTGGTGCGTCGTTGCTGATGTACACGGAGTTAATTTTACCACTAACTTCCGACAAGGACATACTTCCGCACGGAGCCAAGTTAAACCACGGTCATAACATTTTTGTTAAGTTTTCCTTTAGTTTTGTGGATGTTGTTGTACACCCACGTTCTGAGACATAGCGGTTTATCCGACTCACCGTCTGCCTTTTGACAAAATGGGTAGCAGGTGGAAGCTGGGTGCGAGTAATTGGGGTAACTGAATATCGTCAAAGAAACGGGTTTCTGCTCGTCGGTATCAATTTCTAATTTTTCGCAGATGTATCGTTTAAGATTTTTCATCGCGGTTTGAGATTCGGGGGTCGACGGAGAAATCCATCCCTTACACCTGGAATCTTTGTTCAAAATGGGAGAACCTATTCTTTTAAATCCTCGAATTCTACGGAAGGAGATAAGACGTACTTTACTCCATTTTGTAAATTCGTCGCATTTTCCGTCTTAACTTCTACATAATTTGATTGCAACAGACTCAAAAGATTTCCGTACCAGGTAGAATGAGACATTTCTTATTCCTTTTGTTTATATATATAAAAAAAAATCGTAAAAATGCCGGTTAATAAATTTGGACAGTCTTTGAAACGAACGGAAAGAGATGTGAAAGGGGTTCCGGGTATAGGATTTATATTAGACCTGGACCATGATTACGACATGCAGAATAAGCGTCTGACTAAAGTCGCAGCTGCTACAGAACCCGAAGATGTCGTAATTTATTCCCAATTTACCGAATTAGAAATCGAAGTAAAAAAAATTGAAGCCGACGTAGGGTTGAAGAAAGATGCGGATGGACATTTTAATGCTGAAAAGAAACGTATTAAAGATCTCGAAACACCCTCACAATGTAAGGATGCGGCGACTAAGGATTAGGTCGATTCAAAAACTGTATCAGACATGCGAATGAATCGCTTAACTAATCTCGCTGCTGGTGTAGATCCCGAAGATGCGGTGACTTATTCTCAGTTGACAGATGTAAAAAATTAAAAAAACTACGTTGGAGGAAAGTGCCGATGGTCAACTTGACGCGAAAGAGACGAATCAAGGATCTGGCATCCCCGCACAATCTAAAGATGCGGCGAATAAAGAATACGTCGACGCGAAGCTTCTCGTCATAAACGAAGTGGAAACCAAACTCGGTTACGCTTTGAAGGAAGGTCCCGATGGAATGCTCGATGCAAAAAATAAGCGAATCAAGGACCTCGCATCCCCCGCACAATCTAAGGATGCCGTGAATAAAGAATACATCGATACGAAGCTTCTCGGTATAAACGAATTAAAAACCAAACTTGACAATGCCTTGATTATGGACTCTCGCGAAATATTCGACGCAAAAAATAAACGAATCGGTAACCTCATGAACCCTGAAAAACCTACAGAAGCTGTTACTAGAGAATTTTTCTTCGAGATTATTAGAGAAGGATACCGCATAGATACACTTCACACGGCGTTGAACGAGGATAAGGTTGAGCGTTGGGTACTCGATGCACAACAGAGACGAATCAAGAATTTCGCATCTCCCACACAATCTAAAGATACGGCGAATAAAGAATACGTCGTCGCAAAGCTTCTCGATATAAACGAATTAGAAACAGGCAAACTTAAAACAGCGTTGAACGAGGACGATGATGGGATACTAGATGCGAAAAATAGACGAATCAAATCAACGCTACCGCCAACCGCGGAACACGACGTGGCTACTAAGGGTTACGTCGACAGTCAAATTATTACTTTAAACGTAGAAAAAAACTCCCAACAGACGCGGAGGAAGCAAAGAACCTTTTTGAAAACGTTGGTTTTGTGATGGAAAGATATATAAATCTACGTATCAACTGTATAGTTACTTTTCACGGAACTAGTCCTTACTCTAAAGGTCACTTTTTCACGTGTAACAATAACTATCCTTGCCAATACTACTTATCAACATCCGGTTGGTATATCCTGGGAATGAGTATAGGAAGTAGCGGAGACCATATACCTAGTTCAGACCTTCCAGATATAAAGATACGGTGTTTAATAACTAAGTTTTTTGATTTGTCGGAAAGTGTACCCAAAGACAAAGGATTTCAAGTTTATCTCGGTCCCGAGAGACTTCTCCAACCATCAACTCTAAGTATAATGGAAATACCGATCATCGTGTGCGATGGTCATGTGATTTATATATTGGGTGATACGGCAAGCACGGAGGATAAAGAATACCAGATAGATATATACCTAACCAAGACTCGTTGTATAACATGGTCAAAGCAGAGAGCATATACCAATCCATACGAAGAACAATGGGGATAACCGAGTTAAAGAGCTAACCGTCTTAAAATATCTTCGTAATCATATCCCTTGCACGAGAAGCTTAGAAAAAATAAACAGAAAACACCGCACAATGTTTGATTAAAATTTTGCACCCTGTTGTAATTGTATTTAACGGGACCCAAATACTCCGAAATGGATGTCGGTGGTTCGAGGTTGCCGAAACTGTCGAAATAACAGGGTATGTCAGTAGTAACTGTCGAGTAAGCCACCCCATGACTTCCGTTTCCATCGCGAAAATTTACGAGATTAACGATGCCGCATTCGCCACGAGGTTTAGGTTTTAACGGCAGACGATCCTTGCTAAAAGTACCTCTGTATTTAGGAATTTTCAAAACTTTGACTAATCTGTTTAAATCGAGATTCGTTAACGGTTTAGTAAAATCGAACAGACCTTCACTAGCCTTAGAAAGAGCCCTCTGCCACGATTCGCTTTTTTTTTCTTTTTACGTTTCAACCCCGAACCCTCCATCTTCTTGTTATGTCTCACTATTTCTTCCATTACCTTAGCATCGTTCTGGCTTTTTTTAACTGCAGCGGCGATACCGGCGGCACCTCCGGCTAGACCACCTACACCGGCTAAGATGGGTCCAAGCAATGCCAACAATGGTAAACACCCACCCCGTTTCACGATCTTTTTTCCTTTCACCCCGCTCCGTTTTTTTTAGATTTTACTTGTTTTCGGTTTTTGTTTCGTTATCTCCCTTTTTTTAATAAATCACTTCGACTTTGCCTTTATCCAATTTCAAACTCATTTTTCTATCACCGATCAACAGCGTGTGGCACATCGTGTTAGCTGGAACCGCGGCGTTAAATTTCAACTTTACTTGCACGTCGACTGTGCCGGACTGAAGTCTCTCCGATTGCTTGGAACAGTCCAAAACTACTAGAGGATACGTCTTTTTAAACTGCACCGAATCGATACACAAGTCCCCGACATCGTACAAAGCGCGTCTAAACTCTTGAGCCATTCTATACAGGATCGAGTATTCTTCAGTAGCGTAATTTACGTTCAAGTCCAAGAACGGGTAACGTTCGGAATTTAAAGTTACATGAGAATCTTGAAGACTGCAGTGATCGAATACGGCTGGATTTTTAGTTTGCGCATTTTTTCTATCAGTCTGCAGAGCTAGAATGACTCACCTTGATTTTTCGACGGCCGAAGTAGTAAGCACGCGCCATGTGAAACTAGTGCTCTGAGGAAGTTTGCAACTATCGTAATGTCAGTGCCTAAAACCCAAGTCCACGTTCATCCCACCTTCTATGTAGCTAAAAAGCGTGAGTTTTTGCTCGTCGGATGTGGTTACGTGCGGTACATGCCATGAAATGCTACTTAATTCTACTTTCCCAACGGCTGTTGCAGCTGCCCTGAATACAGCGTCGTCATTGCTCGCCCTAGACAACGTTAGGACATACTTGGCACCGTACAGCACCTTGTTATAATTTTTGAAAAATCCTATGCAGTGTTTTAAAGGAATGGCGAATGAGAAGCTTCCTTTAGGAGTCGTTTCCTTCACGGTGATGGAATGCCGTAATTTGAATCCGATGTTATCATTCAAACTGGCAGCGGAAGATTCTGCCGCATCTAACGCCCAGCAGTTCCCCAGCAACGACACTTGATCGGTCGAATCGATCGTCGAACCGTACGTAAGAAGACCTTTCCTGAGAGTCCCATAACCGGGGTAATTTAGCTCGTCAACTAGCTTATCCCCCAAGTGATATTTAATGCTGGAAAACAGGTACATGGAACCATTATTGATGAGAGACACTACGTCCGCATCGGCAAAACTAGAACCGTCGGCATTCAGTAACCTGCCTTTAATCAGAAGATAACTATTCGCGAAGTGTAGGAACAAATCCTGGTTTTCAATTACGATTCTAATTTCCGAATTGACATTGTTTAGATTGGTTCCTACTATTGGATTATATTTGTGAAATGCGTAGCTCTCCACGGACGAATATTGTTATAAAAATTTGTTTATATCGAGGTAATGTTCCGTTCAACTCATCTTCTCGCTTTCGTTATAAATTTGATGAATCCTGCGTTTTTTGCCCTTAATTGATTATTATCTACGACGAATCCTTTCCCAATTATTCTTTTTTTTCTTTCGAATACTAACATTCTTTTTTTTTTAATATATCCAAATTATTTTTTAGACCTCTGATGAAGTCTGACAGTAAGGGTTTCCCCGTTTAAAGTTATCATTTTGTTATCTTGAGAAGTTAACCAAATACGAATATTATGAATCTTGTCGGTAGTTACGGGAAGGTAAATTAAATTTTGAGGGAAATTATCATCTTATAACCCGGTGGCACTCCCGGATAAAAAGCGTATATGCAAGGTTGAGTGTCGTCATTCACGTAGGAAGACCCGATTATGTTGGTAAACGAAAATTGTATTCAACCCATTATATCCACGGATTTTTGACCTTGCTGAGTTTTAGTATAAACTCCCTGAAGGAACCCCAGGACAGTTCCTAAGTTATTATCCCCCTGAAACAAAACACCATAGACCGGATTATTTATAACCAAGTTTGTTTTTAAGGTATTGTGGTTTGGTTCTAAAACGATAGCATTTTTTTCGTGACCACTTTGTTCCAACGTAGACTGTATACAATTATTCAAGTCTGAAATTTCGTTAGCACCTGGAATAACCTGCACCTTGATCCAGTTCGTTCCACCGTCTATAGTGTACGAAAATTCATTATTATCTACGTGCACGTTAAAAATGCTGTAATAAGTATCCAACGAGACGAATGCCATTTCATACTCTTTTTTAGGGTTTAAGTATATGGGCGTTTTCAAGTTACAGCTTAGTTCCGCACCTACACCATTTAGAATGATTGAGCTTGAATCCATAACTATCTTTTTTTTGTTTGCAATATATTTTACATTTTTGAGAAGTACTTCACCATTGTTCCCTGGGTTTGTATACCCCCAGGTTTTTTAGATGTGACGCGACAGCCCAATCGCACTTTTATACTACTGGTTTCGGCTCCAACATGGTAGTTTCTTGCAGTATCGTAGCTACATTAGGCGGGGTCGGTGGCAAATTAGCTCTTGCTTCCCCCCTCCCCAATATAAAAAAAAACACACGAGCTGAATAATTCCTAAGTCCACCTTTTCTAATTTTTCAAATGTTTTCTTATACTCCAGTCAAGTGGTACCATTTTCATTTTTTTTCAGCTCTTGCTATTTTTGTGGGCGACAGAGGCTCGATTCTCGAAATTCGTGTTTAAAATACAATTTGTATATTCAAATTAAGCAACTAATTACAAGAAGAACACAGCGCATGATGATTGATGACAAATGCCGCTTTTACAAAGCAATTTAGAGCCTTTTAAACTGTAAATAATGTTTTCGGGGCCCCCTGAAGCCGGGGGCGCCACCCTGTAGCTACGCCACTGGTTTTTTTGTATATTTAAGATGGTTTTCACAGGGTTTGTACACGGTGTTGAAGTCCTTGAAAGTGCTTGAATTTGTTAAGAAAAAATTCAAGGTCTTCAATTCTTTGAAATTCGTAACAACTTCCTTGAAAGTTCTTGAATTTATTATTTTTTTCATAGTTTGAAATAATGCCTTAGTTTTGAGCTAGAGGACGATAAACTTGCAGTTTGTTTTAAATTAAAGGTACATTCCTCCTGGTTGGCTTTCCTGTATGGCTCAATTTTCAACAATACTTCAGACGCATGTAAACGTTGCCAAGACATTCATTTTCCTATTTTTCCCCTCATGAGAAACGGTTTTGCTATATTCACCTGTACAAATGTTGCAAAAGCATACAGGATGCTCGAATAGAGTGAGTAGACATGTCCTTTTAACTCGCAGGTTTGCAGTAAAATGTTGTTGAGCTAAAATTTGTTTGTCCACGCATTTTCATCAGTTGTTTATTGTGATATTAAAACGAACTAAGAAAAAAGCTGTAGAAAAGGCTCATGGAAGAAAAGTCAAAGGAAAAACGTAGGGTACCTGATGAAACTTGTTACCCTGTCTGGTGAAATGCGAGCCAAGGCAACTGACGTAACCTAATCTATAACCATAACAACAGAAAAAACAAATTAAAATTTTTCCCTCTGTTGTTGTGGTTATAGATTAGGTTAGGTCCAGTGGCGTAACGTACAGGTAGGCTAGGTAAACATTGCTTACGGGCTCCTGCAACTCGGGGGCCTGCCAGGCTCGAAATAGGGACATGGGCAACATCATTGAGAAAAGTATGCCGAAAGTAATGCCTTACAGCCTCAAGTAGTGAACTAACTACGATACATGTTCAAAGTGCAATCTGTTTTAAGCAAGTCCAAGTTCCCATTTAATGGTGCATCTACACGGGGCGCTTTTGCCACGTGACGCTGTAATTTTCTGTCCGCGCGCGCTGTGACGCCTCGTGTATCTGCACCAGCGACACGCGTTTTCAGACGCGGCGTCTTTGCTGCTCCGTGCTGCTCGAAATAGAAGCTTAGGGGTCACCTGACCCATACGTAGTTGTTACGTCATCATTTGACGCCACTAGTCTGCCCGCGCTAACAGCGTGTGACGCTTTGTCGATTAGGATTTTGTCGGCGTCATGATTAAAATGAGAACAGAAAACAAATTGCAGTCGCCATTCTTTACTGGGAAATTAAAGATTAGTATGAATAAGAATTGGTGTATTCCACATAAATTGTACATGAGCGAAGAAAACAAAATCGAATAATCTAATAATTAAATCGAAATTAAAATCTAGGACCTAAACAAAATAAAAAAAATTGAATAAAACTACACATTCTTTTACACAATTGTGATAATGTAAAATGTGATAAAAACTGCAAGAGTTTTGAAGTTGTAAACGCAATAAACGTATGAGCCAAACTATCGATGAAAAATGGAATTTTAAAGTATATTGTATCGTCGATATTATTATTTAAAAAAATAAGAAATCCGAATTCGCCTCCCAAAACTTTGCTATCTGAAAAGCGTAATTATGGACCGGTCATTTTTTATTACTGGTGGTGGCGTGTGAGTATGTGAGGAGGGAGGGGGGAGGAGGAGGAGGGGGGGGGTGTTGCAGGGCTCAAAGAAATTGGAGGTAGGGGTCGGTGGTCATGAATTTTCACGCCCGTACCACAGCTGTGTTTTAGGAGTACTTAAGCAAAGACTTAAGTCGGAGTTGCTTCTTAAGTAGTAGTTTGGTACCACTCTCTGTCACTTGAGCAATAAATTCATTTCCTTTGCTTAGGCAATGACTTAAGTTATCGTCTCCTACCACTGCCGTCTCAAAACCCCTATTGAAAGCTAAATAATTTATTATTTTTTATTTATTTTATTTATTTATTTATTTATAACATTAGACATCATTGACTGAGATGAGACTTAATTCAATAAAACAAAACAAAAAAAAAACCAAAGTCAAGTAAAGGTCACATAACAAAATAAATTACAAGGAAAACACCAATAGGCTTATGATGATATAAAAAAAAACAACCAATCACAGTAATTGCACTGCAAAAAAAAAAACACATTTACATAGAAAAAAACTCTAGTAGGCTATATTTGAGCTGTAACATCCATGTTATCCTGAAAAAATCAGAAAAAACACTACCAACAGATATATAAATATAAATACATATTTTTTATAAAAATACTCTGTTTTTTCTTTTTTCTTTTTTTCTTTTATATATATATATATTTTTTTAAACTTCAGACTCAAAAATTCAGAAAGAAAGTTCCCAAGAAGCTTTCAACCAAGAAACAAAATTAACGGAAAAAAATTCAATCCTCCAACATAGTGAACATTTGTAACAGTGCCCCAAAGAGCCAATATGCCAAAACAACCAATCAGTCAAAATTGTAAAGAGTTTCCTCACAAACAAACCTATCCAGTCTGTTTTTAAAGCTAAACACAGAAGGAGCATCGACCACCTCTTGGGGCAGGTTATTCCATAAAGACACACTTCTACAAGCAAAGGAATTTTTCACTGCATCATAATGTACACTAGCAACTTTCAGTTTAAAGGAAGATCCTCTAGTGTGATGAGTATCTGGTTGCAACGCAAAGAAAGAGTAAGTTAACTTAGGCAAAAGACCAAGCAAAACTTTATACATATAGATTAAACTGCCTCTTTGTCTTCTCCATCTTAAGGATGGAAGTTTTAAACAACGCAGACGTTGACCGTAGTCAACATTCCTGAGGTTACAAACCTTTTTGGTAAAACGTCTTTGAACGTTTTCAAGAATACGTGAATCTTTTATGAAGAGAGGAGCCCAGAAAGGAATACCATATTCCAGGAAAGGGCGGACTAAGGATTTGAACAGAGTAATAAGGACAATTTGCTCTTTGGAGGTGATTGTTCTTCCAATCATGAAAGCAACCGCCGTTGCCTGTTTGGTGCACGCTTCGACTTGCTGGGAGAACGTAAAGGATTGGTCAACAACAACACCTAGGTCCTTCATACTGGTAACTCTTGCAATCTCCACCCCATTTAAAAAATAAGGACAGTTTGAATTGTCACGACCTATATGTAAGATTGTAACCTTATCAACATTAATGGGTAATTGCCATCTAAAACTCCACTCTAAAGCAAGTTTAATAGCACCCTGGAAAGCGTGCCATTCACAACCAGAATCTACAACAGCGGCCATCTTCGAATCATCAGCAAATTTAGAATGGCCCGTTCCAGGAGCAGTGCAAAAATCGGCAATGAAAATGGAAAACAGCACTGGTGCCAAAACTGACCCCTGGGGTAAACCACTGCACAACGTTTGCCAGCCAGACTGCTGACCCTCCAAAATGACCGCTATTGCACGATCCCTGAGCTATTTCATAATCCATTCGGCTATAAACCCACCAATACCCACTTGTTTAAATTTTGTAGATAATTTTTCAACACAAACTTTATCAAATGTCTTTTCCAGATCAAAGTAAACGATGTCAACAGATTTACGATCATCCCATAATTTAAACACATAGTCATAAAAAGACAGTAAATTGGTAACCGTAGACATGCCTTGTCTAAAGCCGTGCTGCATGTTCTCAAACAATTCATATTCATTAACAATATGATTATTAATAATCCGTTCAAAAAGTTTGGAGAAATGGCAGGTTAGGCTAATAAGCCTATAATTAAAAGGAAGTGATTTATTGCCCTTTTTAAACAAAGGTGTGATGAATGCTCTACGCCATAGTGGTGGAACAAAGCACTCCTGTAGATTACGGTTAAATAAGATCAGTAGAAATGGTGCAATGACAAGTTTAATTTTTTCGATAAAGGCCCCAGGTAGGAGGTCAGGACCAGCTGCAGAGTTTTTATTCAACCTGCTGAGAGCTTGGGAGATCATTCCTTCATCAATCGATAGGGGTGGGATACATAACCTTGCTGGTTTAATCTTAGGTGAAACCCCATTGTCAATGTTTGCCACGCTAGAGAAATGGTTGCAGAAGATTTCACACATGGTAGAAGGATCAGAGCAAACACGACCATCATTGGATTGAAGGGCACAAATTTTCGCACTTACAGTATTAGTGCATTTGACATGCCTAAAGAAAGGCCGCGAGTCGGATTTGGACTGAATAGCAAGTTGAACTTCATATGATCGCTTATCAGATCGACAAAGTTTAGTTACTTCCAAGATTGCCTGTTAGTACTCTTGTTTTGACCTTGAACAATTAAACTTCTTCCATCTACGCCAAAGGGTTTTTTTCATTTTAATAAGGTCAAGTAATAGACCACTCATCCAAGGAATTTTACACTTTTTATCTTTAAAAATAGTTTTGCACTCATGTCGAACCCCCTCCAAAATGACATAAAGATCTTCCCAAGCTGTTGAAATTGGTGTGTTTACCCAATCAACAGTGTGAAGCTTAGTGGACAGGTTGTCAAAATCAATACGATTGTAGCAATACCGCACCAGTAAATTATCAAAATGGCACAGTTTAGTTGCGAGTTCAAGTCGAATGACCTCATGGTCACTTGTAGAAAAAATTCCAAGAGAAGAACAGTTAGTGATAATGGTCTTGTCTTTGACTAGCACTAGATCTAACGTGTTTGATCTACGCGTGGGAAAATCCACAAGCTGGGAAAGACCAGCAGTACAGATGGTATCCAGTAACCGTAAATCGCTAGATTTTTCTGCGTGATAAGTAGACCAGTTCACTGAGGGAAAATTGAAGTCACCAAGACATATGCAGTTATGAAGTTTGGCATGCTTGAGAAGACAGTCCGAATACCATTCATCCATAAGTGCACTCGTATCAGGGTGCCGATACATTAATAAGCAATGATAATGCCTGGATCTGAGTAAATGGTCAAGTCCTGTCATGAGTAGACTTAAGTAACCGTTGTTGCCGATGGAGGCAGTAAACTTTGCGTATAGAAAAGATATTTCGCTGAAACTTCGTTGCTGTGCTTGTACCACTTACCCCAGCATGTATGCTGATTTTTGCAGTGATCGAAGCACTTTTCATCTTTTTCTGTGTTGTTGACTGTACAAGGAGAAGCCAACTTCGGGGCAGAGATCCATGCAACGTTATTTCCTATAGCGTTGACCTAAGGGGTCAACCGGGTTGGGGGATATGCTAGAACGTCCCAGGAAAACGAGATGCATCTACCCACGAAGTTTCAAATCGATGATATCAGTGGTCGTGTTCTAATGCTCAAAATAATATTTTCGTTTGCCCATCACAACGTTATTTGCCAGTAACACTTGAGAGTCTGTTGTCTGGACTTTTCGTCCCGAACTGCCGGAGGAGCCGTTTATTTTCACTTATTTCTTTTTTGAAAACGTCAACAGACTACTGTTCTGATTATGCATACCTACATACGACAGTTATTTTCCGACAGTTCTGACTGAGGAGGATTAGGAATGGAACAAAAAACCGGGTTAGGCTATAGAATGCTCTCGGGGATGAGATGCGTAGATACTGAGTTTGAAGGTTCTCAACTATTTCCCACAACACCTTTCCACTCAAAGAGAATTCTTCTCTTATTATCAGTACCGTGGGGGTGGTTCTTGAGCAGAATGACAGGGCATCCGAAACAGTAGTTAGAAAATTGCTATATTGCGGACGGCACCGGCACCAACTTACGTATTCGAGTCACGTACGTGAGGTCGATGGTCAAGGTCGAAACGGGCAGTATTTTCTGTCGTCTTGAAACGTTTATACCACAACCGGTTTTGTAGGATGCTAAATAGAACTATATAGATGGAGTGATACTATTCAGTGCCTCATATGACGTTTTTCAATGACACAGCTAGCGGGCCTTTCTCAAGGGACATCAAATAACACTTTTCAAGGACACAAACTAAAGCTGACAGAATGTAGTCCTAATGGCCCTCAAAATAGTTATCTGAATGTAGCCTAAACAACCATCCTGCAATGGAACCCAATCAACAGCTATCCTGTAACCGTACTAATGAGAAGTTAGTTCTTAGTGCAGCTGTGTTATCGTAATGAAAAGTTAGTTCTCAGTGGCAGCTGTGTTGTCACGCCCTGACATTACATTCCACTACACATTTCTCATAATAAAAGTCACGTAGAAGTGTAGCCTCTCAAAACATTAAAAATCGTTTATGATTAAATGGGAACATTCACATAGCTTGATTCTGACCAATAAAATGAATGGGTATTATAAGTAAACACGTACTTACCTTGAATTGTGTGTTACAGAGCTGTATCACTTCAACCATGGCTTCCGTTGTAGTGAGTTGGATAGTCCGTTTGTTAATTGGAGCGATTCTTTTTGCCCCACACATTTACCTGGTGGCCTTTTTCCTGGGTCTTCATGGTCCATTTCGGCAGGATGAACACACATACGAGTGTGTTTTACCCCGGGATGGTGGAAGGAGAGGTGACGATATAGAAATGATACCATTGTCGCCACAAATACCAATGGTGTCACCACCCCCGCCGCCATTTCCACCACGTAATGAAGATGATGGGGCGTATATGGTGCCACGCTCATCAACGTCATGGTCACCACCACAAATACATACAACACCAAGTACAGATTTAAACCCCGATGTGCCGAAAACGACTACATTCCGTCCGCGAAAAACAACAAGACACTCATGTGTAAATCGGGTGACATCTGTGCTTCTACGTACTACACGCGATGCGTTACGCAGGACAAGCCATGGCGCGGATTTGACAAAATAAACAACGTATGATTTTTATTTTAATAAAGTTCAATACCTTTACACCATCCCACAAATACATAATATAGTAATCTAACCGTTTAATTTTTTTTATTTTAGAACGAACATCAACTGTGGAGTGTCAGGATCACTAACGAAAAAACGTCACAACAGACTTTAAACTTTAACTTTCAAATTTATAATTGTTAACTTTTAAAACACAAAAATGTAACAGATCCGAAAAGAAGTTGCGTTAAGCAACCAAAAAAATTACACTAAGCCTACTACAGGCACCTTTTTCTCCTAAAGTTAATTAATATTTCTTGCGCTACGAACCACAAAAATTTTGTCCGCTTCGTTATAACGAGGTTTGTTTGTGAGTGGAACCAGTGGCGCCATCGCGTTTTACAAAAGTGAACTACACGCGTAATAGAAGCTAGCATCGCTTGACGTCAGACACTAGCCACGCCTATCGTAAAGTTTTAAATGTTATATAGTTCTTTAACGAGAAAAGAAAATCGTATTCTGTAAACAGAATTAACCTTTTTTTTTTAAAGTTTACTCATAGACGTTCGTGATTTTAACTTGTCTCGTGTTATAAAAAAGTTACCGACACGTGGTGTTTCAGCTGGTTTGAAGCGTCGTCACACGTGACTGTGTTACCTAGCAACATATGGTAGACACGATGACGACACGTAATAGACACGCCCACCTAAAGTTTTAAGGTATATAGTTTTTAAACTAAAAAGAAAATCGCGTTCTGTAAACGAATTTAACCTAATCTTTAAAAGGGCTACCTTACACGTTCGTGAATTTAACTTGAAACGTCCATTTAACAAGTTTTTACATGTGTAATTCAGTTTTTTAGTTCCCGCCCATCGATAACACCGCACTGAGCGTTGCTTAGTAACGAATTGTAGACACGTTGTCGCCAGGGAATAGCCACACCCATGTAAAGTTTTAAGTCTTGTAGTTTTTAACTAAAAACGAAAATCACGTTCAGTAAACGAAATTAACCTAGTTTTTAAAAGTTTTACCGTAGACGGTCGTGATTCACCAAAGTATTTAGTTTGCTTTTAAGCTCCATCCATCGCTAACTCCGTAATGAGATGGTTACCTACTAAACCAATCCCAGACGGAGGTAAAAAGCGGTGGTTTTAGAAGATGGATCCCACAGTGGGTGCATATACTATTTTTGGATTTTTTTTTGTTGTAATTTTTTTTTTGGAAAGGAGATGACAACTGTAGGAACGGGTAGGATGGGGAAATATTTATTGTATAGAAAACAATAAGAGTTGATCTTCATTTTTCTTCAGTCGGACCATCTGGGAAATTATCGACAATATTTGGTGACACAGTGCTGTCGTCAACATCGGGTGAAGGAGCTGTGGTTTCGTCTTCCACATCGGGTGATGCAGGGCTATAATTGTTGGTTTGTTGCTGTTCGTCTTTTTGCTGCTATTGTTGTTGGTTGCTAACAGACAAACTCACCAACGACAATAAATGGCTCGTGGATGGTAGAGAAATGTCCGTTTGTACGTCGGAATCCACAGGGTTGTGAGTTTTCTGCTTCTTCGCTCTAGCCATCTCTCTATTGATTAGAATTCTTGCACACTGCAAATTGTACAAAGCCATGAGGATGTTTTCGCAATAGATTTTTTCTGTTTCTTCGACCCTCGTGAGTTCTTGGCTCGTGGTTCGCCTTATTTCATTCAGCAATTCTGCACCCAACTCTTCTAAATCAGTATCATCATCATCACTGCTCTCATGTCCACGCTTTTGTGGGAAACGCATAATTGTTGGAGTTTGGTCAGAGTCTGTTTTCGAAAACTCCACAACTTCTGCTTATATACCGATTTTGAAGGTTAAACAGACCGGATTTCTGCATTCTCTCACGTCTTTGTTGTCTGGAGATGTCTGAAGGTAACCAAAAAAAATGTCTAGCAGTCATAAATAATTTTAATTGATTTTTTTCGGTTTTCTATTAAAATTGAACCTACGGTTTTGAAGTAAAATGCATACATCCATTTTTAAACTGATTGTCGCCTACATTTTATTTAAAACCATTTTTTATTTTAATGTAATTAACCTAACGAAATGATATAAACGAAAATTAGGCTGACACAAATATTATCTCGTTTGTCCATGACCAGTCCACGTTTCAGACGTACAAAAGCATTACTCAACAGAATTGACATTAATAGGTTTTTATTTTAATTCTACCTAAATAAACTTATGCTTCTAAAATAAAGCTTTTCCACCTTTTTTTATACTGACTGTTTCTTATTTTTTATTTAAATCAACTTGTAACTGTCTATAATATATTAGACATAACGAAATAATGTGGAACGAAAATTATACTGGTTTAACTTTGTACCTCTAAGTTTGCACAACACTGGTTAACCTTGACACGCTTACATAACAAGACAGTTATGCAAATAAGTTTGATTTCGTTGACTGTTTGTCCCGTTTCATATGGTCTGGTTATTTGCATAAAAAAACCAAACCCACACAACACTAGTAGTAGTTAACCTTGAAAAGTCTTGTGTGCAGACAACCTTGACTTTTTTCTCAGTCACGACTTTGGTTAAACCACTCGGACCTTACGTGGAAGGTTGTGGTTCAAACCTCAGGTTGTGGTCCCCCCAAACCTCAACACTCAGGTCACCACCAGAAAATGAAATTATAAAAAACCTGCAGGCTAAACTTGAAATCAAATGAATAAGCAGAGCTTTTATTTTATTTTATTTAGGTATACATTTTTTTAGCAACTTTGCAATATATATGTAGCCTAATTTCTTCTGTGTTTATGGGGCTTATTTTACAAATAAATTGTACTGTAGTGAATCTTAGGTTACGTTCAGGTTTAATTAAACGGAATAAAAGTGTCTAATCTGGTTGCCTTGAAAAAAAAATCCTAGGCCCACTCTGTCGCCCCCCCCCCCTCAACAATTCAGTCCTGACGCCGTCACTGGTTGTGGCGGAATGACAAAGGTCAACCAATCAAAAAAACGTCCAGGCTAGCTAAAACAACATTTGATTTATTGTAGCTAGACACTCCAAATACTGTTTTGGTGTAAAGGACACCATGGTTACTAAGTAATTTATTGATCCTCGTTTAGTTAACCCATCCACAGGAGCTTAGGTAAACTGCATGCTTGGACGTGACTCGTTTTTTTTCGTTCGTAACTCACCAACACACCCACGCAAATCAGGCTTGGCTTCAAGTGGTCATCATGTGCATACGAAGACGTGTCTGCCCACGCAGACGTGCAGCCAGTCACGTTCCGACATGTTGTTTTAGCCAGCCTCCAGGGTGTAGTCGTGTGCATGCGTTAGCCAAACAACTCACGCTTCGGTTTCTTTTGCCAGCCGAAAACAAGGAAATAAATCACATCAGCCGACCAATACAAGGTTGGTTTGTGCGTCACACGTGACCAATTCCTTGGTAAGCAAGTTAATAAATCAGGCAGGTAGGCGTGTTTTGTCGTGTAGCCACGTGCCCAACCAGGATGTGTCTGGCTATAAAAGCGCTTCACCGATTGGCTGGTGGCAAACACACGCCGCCCGTTGACCAATAGAGTCGCCTATAGGAGGTCGGAATCCAACACAGCAACTG
>JAHWFP010230272.1:39838-51617 GCA_023313725.1 Lithobius niger | reverse complement strand
CCCCCCCCCCCCCAAAAAAGTTAAAAACCCTATAACGTAGAGACTTTAATGAAACATACATTGCGTAAGCAAGAAAAGTAATCACACAATAAAAATAAAGTGGTCATACGTTTTCCAGCAGGGCGTAAAAGTAGAGGGGGGAGGGCTATAATTTGCGCTTCCTTTGAATAATAGGTACATACATACGACTGAATGCTAGTAAGTCAGAGTCACATCAGTTGATTCTGCATCACGTGACTTTGAATGAACGTAAGTGCATAAAGGTGGTTTGCTGTACTATTATTCCCAGTTTATAATTTTCGCTGATGGCTTAATTTCCAACTTATTTTTATAGTAGTAAGTCAGAGTGGCGGGGGAGTTTACGGACTGATTGCCAGATTGTGATCGCCACTAGAAGTGGGCAAGGCAGAGTTGACCACGATATTGTCAGATTTTTTATTCCAATATTTATCACATTTTAATAAAATTAATGATCATTTCAGGTTGTATTATAAGACGTATAGAAATTAATACAGCACATTATTACTCAGTTTAAATAACTTTTAGAAGATTTCACTTAATAACGCATGTTTCACTTACGTAACTGGCACGTTGAATATACAGCATTTTCTTTACGTAGTTTCGCTTAGTGCAAAGCAACATATCATGTTCGATTCGTGTGCCCCGTCAAGTTGCATTCTTTTGATTCGAATCTAGTATTATTAATGTATTCATAAAAACAGAACATTAAATTGGCAGACCGATGATAAAATGAAAAGTATAACTAAAAAAACGTTCTTTCTCCCGATTCCTTAAAACTGAGGGGGTTATTATTGGTCCCAGCTGAAAGTGGTGGGGTCATGCCCCTCCTCTGCCCCCCCCCCCTCCCGACTCCAGCGCCTATGGAAACACATCTGTATCTGAATCATCAAACAAATTGTCGGCTGTGTTGGCCACCGCCAATGTATAGCCACAATGGAGTCGTCTTTCAGGAATTTGAGACTGAACGCGACTCACAACAATGGTCTCGTTGTACAAGTGTGTTAGGCAACGTTGTTCGGCAACAATGCGGTAAGAAAGCCTCTGTTGATCACGTGCCTTCGGCACTCGATCGACTTCGGTTTTCTCACTGCATTGTTGCCGAACGCCGTTGTCTAACTGATACCAAGATAATTTATTGCTCGTTTAACTGCACAGTTGAACGAATAGCTTCGGAACTTCTTTTATGTTAGTTTATTGATAACTTTACAAAACCGATGTAGTAACGTTTACGTCTTTTATGCCAGTAAAATGAATCATATCAAAAACCAAAACTGGTAAAAGGGGCCGCCAAGTTATGAATGTTCGCCCCTTCAAAGAAGTGATATCAACACACCAAAACATTCGCCAAGTTAATCGCACCGCTTAATAGTACGAAGGTTAAATGTACACTAGAATATTGCTACTTTCGGTAGCAATGTTCAAGTTTTCATTTAACGCCCAAAGTATTATTCGGTGCGATTAAGTTGGCGAATGTTTTGGTGTGTTGATAACACTCCTTTAAACGGCCGAACCATTCGGAACTTGGCGCCCCTTTTACCAGTTTTGGTTTTTGATATGATATCAGTCCTTCTTTAAATTGTGTATTAGACTCAACTCCACTACCGTGCAGATGGGTAGTAAAGTGGTGCATCAACAAGAAATTCGTTTTCAACACTTTGCTACTACCTTTTGCCTAGAGGCCGAACCATTCTCAACTTAGTCACCTCTTCATAGGTTTTTGGTTTGGTTTTAATTTTGTTGTAATTTATTTTATTTCGTTACTTTTGGTGTGTTGATATCACTCCATTTAAGGGCCAAAGCACTCTCAACTTGATGGCCTCTTCACCAGTTTTTGGCTTTGTTTATTTTACTATGATTTTACAGTTGGTTTATTTTTCGTGAATTGGACGTGAATACAATTTCTTTGGCAACGTTGTTTAGATCCACCCAAAACCAAACCTGGTAAGAGAAGCCGCTAAGTTTACAAAAAGGGTTGGCCTTACAAAGTAGTGATATCATTCAACCAGGGAAAGGCCGTCAAGGTTAATCCTATTAGCCAAGTTAATCGCAGCTACTAATAATTCGAAGTTTAAATGAAAACTAGAATATTGCTACTAGCGGTAGCAATCTTCAAATTTTCATTTAACGTCCAAAGTATTATTCGGTGTGATTAACTTGGCTAACAGGATTAACCTTGGCGGCCTTTCCCTGGTTGAATGATATCACTACTTTGAAAGGCCAACCCTTTTTGTAAACTTGGCGGCTTCTCTTATACCAGTTTTGGTTTTGGGTGGATATCACAACTTTCATAGGCCTGTGAATTAAAAAAAAAATCCCACGGTGCAATTGTCACCTCTACCTTTTTTTGTCTGGAGGTATTTTATATCTATGAATTTTCTCATTCATAATTTTCACATTTGCTATTGTCATTCCGAATAAATTAATAACAAGCATAAGAGTATGGTAATTGCAAAGACCTAATAAGTTCCTATGGTATAAAAGATACCCTGTGTCTTATTGAACCAGTAATGAGAAATTTATTCGGGTCGTAGGGCAGATAATTTATTTTGAATTCGCGTACCGTAAAAAAAAAAGAACAATTTGGATTTGATGGAAATAAAAAACGACCAAACCTTTGCAACCCACCTGTAAATTTTGTTTCCTAATCTTCTTTCCAGCAAAATTGTCTCTTTTTATCGTCGTGGGGCAGATAATTCAGTTTGAATTCGTGTACCATAACAAAAAACCGACCAAACCTTTGCAATAAACGATACTCCGTCTCTTAGTGAACCTTTCCATTCCATTCTAAACTTTAATTGAGGCCGCGGCTTACTGCCATGCGCCCCATAAAAACTACCACCACCACCACCTATTTACAACTACATCTTTGCAACCACCTATTTGCAACAACAATGAATTCTGACAATTAGGTACTGAAACGATAAGCGTGTAACACTTAAGCAGGTTATGATCTTCTGTTGGATGACAATACAAACAATGGTTACAACAATAATTTTGCACTTACGAGCCACTTCAGGGTTACGTGCTTCTAGCTGCAACCCCCATTTTAGAAAAAGGCACTTCCCCATATGACGCTTTACCTGTCTGCCAAAATTTAGATCTGGCAACTTTCCCTAATCAGCTGTATACGTGTCGTTATTCCCTATGAGAATTAACATGGGAGCCTGCGGACTAGTTACTAGTCACTAGTTATAGGGACGTCCGTTCACTGAGAGCGGTATAGTAGTGGATGTTTCTAGATTAAGCCAGATAACACTATTGCACAATGATTGCATAACACTTGCACAATAACATTTCTAGATATAGAAACGTGTGGAATGTTCTAGGTGGTTGCCTGAACCAATATATGGCAGTAGAGCCCAGGACAAACCACTCTGGTTCTCGACTACCAGCGTAACTTGAACATCGATAATATTTCGTATCCTTCAACTACTCAATGTAGCCTGCTATAGATACTTACACCAAATCCTACTCCACCATTACCATCTGTAAAGGTTTTTCGCGTCAACTTGATTTATCCTCTGCTCACTCTAGCCAGCTGAGGTCTTTATTCCACTCCTGACTATATGCAGTATCGCACACGTGGTGCATCGGTCAAATCCACTGAACTGTAATCAGTACAGCATATTATTAGACTATCCATCGAGAGGAACTTACACCAGTGTACTTATAACGTAGTAAAATATCATTTCGTCAACCTGTGAATATTTTATGCAATTTCGGAAAGGTGTAAAGTACTATGTGATCGACTATAATTCAGTAATTGCCTAAAATTTATTTATACCTTTACCTGTGAATGCTAGGATCACATAGATTAAAGCCACAACTAGTGCAAGTATATTCTGACCCAAGCACGATCGGGAAAAGTGTCAAGAAAAAGTCAACATACAGGGTAATCCAACTAAAGTGTCTTGCTCCTAACCAGGATGCTCAAAAAAATGATAAGAGGATGTATCTTGACTTTTGGCCTCTGAACACTCAGTTCCAACAGAACAATATTACACCACCAATAATGCATAACAAGTGTTAAACATGCTTGGGAAAGTTAAATACTTTAGGGTTATATACTTGAAGGCTGGTCATCTTCGGGTACCAATGAAATGATGACATTATGGCCTACTGTTCATTCAGAACACATCGAGGAAGTTTTGCCATTCAATGGATGGCCTTCGGCATAAACGGTGCTACAGTGTCATTTGCCAGAATGATGGACATTGTGCTTAATGAGTCACTTTTCTCGCATGTGATGTGCTACAGTGATGACACAATTGTATTTTCCGAAGGATTTGACTTGCATATGGAACACATATCAGACGTTCTATACAAACTCCATGATGCTAACTTAACATCTTCCATGAAGAAAACACAGTTTTGTGCCAAAACTGTAAATTACATGGAGCACACCATCACAACCGTATCGAGAAGGATTCTATGTATGTTTGATTTCTTCAGAGCATACATACCTTTGTTCTATAAGATTGCCTAAATTATGAACGGCCATCTCAAGAAAGGAGTGAAGTGGAAATGGAAGCAGGAGTGTTGCAAGCCTTGGCCTTGCAGTCTAATGACAAACTCATTGAAGCCAATCTGACTTTGCCAAGACTTATTTTTTTAAATAAATTATTCGTTTGCATGTTGAATAGTGTTTAAACCTTTGTGTGTGTGTGTGTGCAGTTTTAAGATGCTGAAAATACTCAAATTCTAACGTTTGTAGTATTTTCAGAGGAATGCCAGTAAAGACCAGCGAGACAAGCGTCAAAGGAGGCGAGGCTCCTAAATATAGCATAAATGTATAGGTTAGGTTAGACCAGTTGTATTTTCTGGAATATCACCAGGTAAAGTAAGCAGTGTCAACAGAAAACTACTTTCGTAGTGTTGTTTTGTCGTTTTTGTTTCCAAAAAATTTTGTGTTTATGTTTTTTCGTATTGTTGTTATACTAGGTTTGGTTAGGTTAGGGAAGTTGTCTTGGCTCTAATTTCACCAGGTAGAGAAAGTAGTGTCACCAGCAAACTTGTTTTGTAACTTTTTTTCCATCGGCTTTTCTTCCTTTAGTTTTTTCCAGGTTTTATCCATGGCATTTTCAACCAATGGCGTTTTACCCCAGTCCAAATTCACGTTCCATCTGTCAAACCTTTGTTATTAATTCATTTCAAAACATGACAGTTGGAATATATTCTGTAGTAAATCTAACATTTTATACCTATCCCGTACTTAAATCAGTTGGACTGCTCTGCTGTTGAAATTACGCCAAATTCAATTGGAGTCCGTTGCGAAGTAATCACCCATGTTTCACAGTTGCGCATTTTGAACTCTTGAAACCTTGCTTCAGCCGCTGTTGGTAAAGGATCCAAATTATTTTAGCCCAGGAAACTTGTAAACACTAAAACATAAAACAATCACAATAAATGACAATAAAATATTATTAATTGTATTTGAGCTGCTTTATACAAATTCATCCAAATGAATGTTCTTCCATGAACTCACTTGTTTTTTTGTTTTTTTTATCCTAAAGGTTTTATTTCAATGTAAGTGGTGTGCTTTCTGTCGAGGCGATTATGCCTCATTTTTTCAGTGTTGTGCTCTATTTTAAGGTGTGACCAAGGCCTAACAGAATGTTAAACAGCCAAGAAACATGTTTACAAGTATTAAATTGAAATTTTGGGAGTTTTGCTTGCCAGGAAGCGACCTTCTTTACTGCCTTCATCTCCACAAACTCACTATAAATGTAAAATTTTAAGAAATACACAAGATTACAATTTCATTGGCCATCGGCCACCATCATTAAAACCCACACCTTGACTAAATAACGCAACAGGTAACGAAACCAAGAGTGTTAATGATTCAAAATAGGTAAACAACTAAATTATACAGTAAAATTTGTTTTAAGAAACCTTAGAAGCATTTTTCAAAAGAATTTAATATAATCGCTTCATAAAAATTTGTATATTGGGTTTTCATTGTGTATTTTATCAGAAGTTGGCTTCGTTTGTGAATTCGAAAATATGTTGGGTATTCAACAAAGGCTAAGGATTACCCGAAGTCCACCTGGTCATTTAACATGAGACAGGCGAGCCGTATATAACTACAATGCAACAGCAACAATGCATCCATGCAAACAATAATACAATGAAAAATAATAATGAATCCATGTGAACAATAACAAGAAGATGAATGAATAACGATGGGTACACACAAACAACTTGATGTAAGACTGACAATGCATCCACGTGAACAACAATGCGATGCAAGAATAACAATACAATCATGCAAATATAGCGATGAAAAATGAAGTAACAACAGAATGGCTGCTTGTGGTTGTCATACGAAGCAAGATGGTTCATCAAAGACATACATACCTGTTGATGAAGTTTTTTTCTTCTGGTTAGTGCTTTTCAGGCATCTTTGCAAAAGGTGATGTAACAACAATGAAACAACCACGCGACGCAAGAATCACGATGTATCCACGAGAACAACGTGATTTAATGAAAATTATTGTATCCTTGCAAAAAATTCTCTGATTCAAGAATAACAATGCGTCCATGCGAACAACAACGTGAAGCGTGAATAATAACTCTTTTCTTTTTATTGCTACATAGCATAACGACCTCACAACCGTGAGGCTCAATTTAACCTACTTACAGACTACGTACAGGTTACTTATGCTAAACACAACATCACAAGCACCACTAGCAATCCTAGATACGTAGGAAAGAAGGCAAGGAGAACATGAGAGACCACAAGGACTGGGAAGTTACTGTGAGAAACACTAGATCATAATAATACTTCTAGACGAACAACAGCACGATAGCAAAAAAAATGCATCCACGCAAACAACAACTCAACGTAGGAATAATAACACATCTATGTGAACAACAATGTGATAAAAGAATAACAATGCTTCAATACGGAAGAGAAAGATAATCCACATTCGCTATAAGTACACACAAGGTTTTTATCATGTTTGGACTGGATTCATTTTTCCATAAACGTTATGGACTTATCTAGAGAGTATTTTGTTGACATTTTGTGTTGGTGGTCGTAAAATAAGTATTTAATTTCGTGTTGTTGTTTTGTTTTTGTTTCATTTGTATGAGATAGTTAAAGACTTTCAAACTTAATATTTTTTACTTTTACTTACTCCTTAGGTCCACGTATGTAGCATGCTTAGGATGGGGTCTTTTTTATAAATTCCCATCTAAATCTTGGTAGGTTGTGGGACTTGATCTTGCATCTGCTTGGCTTACGGTCAAAGCCCTGGACAACTAAGCCCTACTTTGCTCGCTGTTGCTGTGTTTGTTGGGTTCCCAGAAAAGACTAGCAAAGCCTTGTGTCACATTTGGACTTAGCCTTTCGTTAAATATCTACTATGTATTCTTAAACAAATATTGCTAAAATATCCGTTGTTTTCGTTTTCATTGGTTTACTGGTCTTCGTGCTGCTTTCTTGCCAGACGGGAAAGACAAACAAACCCAGCAACCAACCAAAAACAAATTGCATCTTTTAAAATAATGAATAAATAGACAGATTTAGAGGTGCAATGCTCAACATTTTAAAAGTTTATTTCAAAAGCATTACAGCAGTCACAAGTATTACAAGAATTATAAAGTATTACAAGAATTAGAAAAAATACAGTGATAAATTTGATAATAATTCTGGAATTCCACAAGTTCGGTACAGGGACTCTAACTTTTTTCTTGTATATTAATGACCTATAGGATATTATCTAGGCCTAGTTATAGTTGCTGATGATGTACGTCTTTTGGAAATAATTTTAATTATGAAATGATGAATAACTTACAAGCTAACTTAAAAAAAACAAAATTGCTACATAAGTAACAAAGTATACATATATCAGTGTAGATCGAACTATTCAATAAGCTATTAAAACATCGCATGTCGACATTGTACATAACTTATCAATAAATACATACTACGACAAAAAAGAAACAAAAATTACAAAACGCATTAAAAAATAACTTCAGCCAAGTAATAATTGATAAACACTAGATATTCGATGAAATATAACACGTATTAAAAACTCTTCCAAATGATGACAAAACTTTATGAGCACAAAAAATATTAAAAAAAAAAACTTATAATGAGAACTTTGAATCAGTGATAACATATTCAAATGAAATATAAGGTAGAGCTAAAGAAAAACTACATCATTTAGTTTATAAAAAATGTAAAACAAAATTGTAGGGCAGTATTTCAGAATAAGAATAAAATGAAAACTGCCCAACCCATAAACGAAAGTAGCATTTAATATTTTAGGAAAATTAAATGTGTAATACTTATGAAAAGCCGTTTTAAACAAAAAGAGGACATAAACATATGAAACAACTCCTAGGTTAGCAGTACAAATATAAAAGAACCTTTGTAGAGAAACTACTATGGTAAAATGAGGGAGGATTTTATAGTAAACGATATTTAATCAAAATCGCAAAAGTGAAGTAAAAAATTATTGTTGTACACTAACATGAGAAGAATCAACTAAGTTTAGGTTTTTAAATTGGGTCCCCCACAGATTTTCTAAGTTATGGGAAGGTATCAGCCACTAATTCCAACGAAGAGCGATAAGTGCTAAGGAGTCATCAGAGTACTATAAAAAATTCACTGATGACTCCTTAGCACTCTTTCTAACTAGCATTCGCAACGACATTTTAAATTTTTTAAATAGCTACCACTCTTCCCTTCAGTTTACAATTGAGGCATCTGACAATAATAAAATTGCGTTTCTTGATATTACAATCTTTACGAAGAGCCACAATAGATTTGAAACTCTTCATTTTCGTAAGCATTCTAAAAAAAACACCAGGACTATTAACTTTCAATCATACACTGACCCCATCTACCTAGTAGCTGGGCTAAAAAAAAAAAGAGCTACGCTGAATTAATGCCCATTCCACCAATAAGCTTGTTTTATTTAAAGAATTCAAATTCATCTTCCATAAGTACGTTAGCAACGTTACCCACTATCAGTAAATATAATAACTTTAATTGGCTCACCACCTTTCGGAAACAACAACAAAAAATAAGATTTCAAGTTACCCCTTACATAAAAGGAGTAATTGAACTACTTTGCAAGAAGTTATACACTGATAATCGGCATTTTGTTAGTAAAAGTAGTCGCACGCTTCACAGCCAACTTCACACTCCCTCCCCATCACCTCCGAAAAACAATACTACAATATCCCGGCCAGATTTACAAAACGCACCATTCATAACATACCTTGCGCCCATTCTGGATACACAGTTACCTATGCAGGCCAAAGTAAACAGGAAATCTGTAAACGTCTTAATTCACATAAATCAAACTTTAAATTAATAAAACAAGAAAACTCACTGGTTCACCACTTTCAAAAAACGGGGCATACAAATTTTATTTCAAATTCCAAACACCTAAATACTTAGAAACACTTTGCATTCATTTAACCAAACCACCTGTTCATAATGACTTGGTACCTACAGCCAAGAATTTAAATTCTTGCTACAGCCAATCACCTACAAGAATACATTCAGTTGTGCATCAACACATTTCCACCGATCAAAATCCAGGAACGCACTATAAGGGTGAGGCAAAAGTCTGGTCACACGCAAATATCTGCCGATATAATGGTCCTACGTTAATTTTGATGAAATATTTGTAATGAAACTCAGATATGGCGAAGCCACTGAAGATATTTTCAATGACCTTGAAAACAGCATTCAAGGTTATCAGCATGCTATCTTCCAAACGATACAAGATACAGCACAAAAGTGAATTACAAAGTTGTACACGAGCATCAAACATGACAAACTAAGAAAACAGATTGAAAATCGGAGCATAATTGCAATAGTTACGAGGAAAAACAAAATAGCAGCAAAGTCTTCCATGAACATTTTAACTGCCATGCAGTGCAGCTTAGAGTGCATGAGTTCCGAGTCTTTCCTGCAGCAAAGAGTACAGTTAAATTTCAGATTGCGGTAAACGAAAACGGCTACGGATTAGGCCTAAATTAATGAACTATCATTCACAACACAGAAAGTCACGTTCGGCATGTGATTACTTTCCGGTTTCTTATTTATTATTTTTATGGCCGAAGCCTAATGCCCTTTTGAGTGATTTCCAGTCCGGTTGCAATAATCGCCCAGCAATGAAACAACGTATTGTGGTTACGAATGTGCTCACTTTAAGCCGATGGTGGGAAAACCCTGGACGTTCGAATGCCCGCATTTTTTAACAGCTTCTTAAATCATTTTACCATTACAGATTACTTCCATTAAAGGGTAAATTATAGGTTTATGGTGAACAAGAAGCAATTGACAAGATGAATTAGAGTCTTTTGCTTACTGGCAGAGATGGATTAAATTTCTTCCATCTAGGACTATACGCAGATGGCCCCCTCCCGCATCCAAAACGAAGTTCGGTAATGGACTTTTTTCCCAGGAAAAACATTTCAGGAAAAATGCAGGATAGGCCTACGATCAGAATTCGCCAAAAATAAGGTGGGCGTGTGCGGAAATATGTTTAAAGGTGTGGGTATTCGTATGTGTAAACAAACTCTTTTTCGGGATGGGGCAGAATTTTACCTTGCAGTAGTAGGCTAATTGAAGCATTATTCGAACGTACATGTTACCGACTGGAACACATGGCGTAAATAAGTAGGAGGGGGGGGGGGGGGCTGAAAGGGAAGGGAATGAAAGTGCTTCAAAGAACAAGGCGAAAAATCTTTGAAAAAATTCGATTTACTGTTTTCTGTACATGTTTTATTTTTCTTTATGGTGCCATACAATTGACAAAACAATAAAAATAATTGTACTTTAACAATAATGTGGTCGTAAGGTTTTCTTGTAGCAGGGAACGTAGAGTGGAGTGTAATTATCCGACCCCCCCCCCCCCCAGAAAAATTTTTTTCCCACCTTTGGAAATGAAGTGTGGACATTCGCAACAATAATACGTTTTGGCAATTGTTGTGACCGGGCTGGATGTCACTGCGTTGATTAACGCAGGAAAGACTGATCAAATACGTGCACTCGCTTGTACAGGCAGCCCATAAGCTTCACTACATGGGATTTAAACCGTTCAGGGAAGACTTTGTTCCTATTTTGTTTTCCTCGTAACTATTGCAATTATGCTACGATTTTAAATTTGTTTTCGTAGTTTGTCATGTTTGATGCTCGCGTACAACTTTGTAATTCACTTTTGTGCCGTATCTTGCGCCGTTTGGAAGATAGAATGCAGATAACCTTGAATGCTTTTTTCAAGGTCGTTGAAAATATCTCCATTCGCTTCGCCATATCTGACTCACTTTACAAATATGTGTTCAGAATTAACATAAGACCATTATAACGGCAGTTACTTACGTGGAACCTGTATAAAGCATTAGCCGACCTCCTTCTCTTATCATTGAACGGACTTGGGTCAGTTAGCAGCTGACTGTTGGCACATTCTTTTGAATTATGCCAGGTTTTTGTTTTATTTTAATTATTTTAATTTTAGCATGCGACCTTACATCCTTAAGGCTGTAATGTTTGAACAGATAGGTAAACAAAACAGTAGGGGTTCTAAGACAGGGAGCAGGGATGGGGGAATAATCAGATCATACAATCAGGAATATGGAGCGGGGGTGCAGGAAGGGAAAGGGGTTACCAGGGGGAGTGCATGGGGGAAATCTGACCATACCAGGGGGTATGTGGGGGGGGGGGGGGGGGGGGTTGGGGGTTTATTGGCCGGCCGCCAGCAGGGTATGGGGGGGGCAAGGCCAAAGGGGGCGG
>JAHWFP010230272.1:16037-39738 GCA_023313725.1 Lithobius niger | reverse complement strand
GGTCGGGTGAGGGGACAGCGGGCAGGGGCAGCCGGCTCTATTTTCATTTCATGCAGCTCAGTAAAGAATTTCTCTCAGGTGTTCGGGTACTGGCTAGGACGGTGTATGTAAGATCGTGTACAGACAGTAACTTATATAATAGCATTCACGAATGCCAGTGCTGTCTTAATGTTTTCACGGTGAATTTGCGTTTGTCATTCTACGCAATATCTTTTAAATCTTAGAAACATAATCTCAACAATTTCTAGCAGATTTAAAATGCAAATGCCCAAAAAAAGACCAATTCCTCCACCAATATCAGAGAACAGCGAGACATAGGTATATACTGCCTGCTCACTTATAATCTGAACTCTATTTTCGGGTATGTATAAACAGAGTGAAAGGGAACTGTTGTCTCCATAATCTTCAATTTCATGCGTTTCGACAGGGTAAGAAACATCTCGGCATGCACGAGGACATGCACATTTACTCTCAACTGCAGCCAATTCATTGCTTGTTGCTAAATACACTTCCATGAACTCTTGCAGTGTAACACACTCTGGAATGGTGTCTGCCTCTTCTACCATGTAAGGTAATCTGGATAAAAATAATCAAACTAGTTAATTAGTGTGGCTAGTGTATGATTAGACTTTATTTTAACAAAGAACGTGCAAATAGCACAACGTATGTACGTATTCATAAAGCGCTACATTCGTCACAACATTATGCATCATTGTCAAACAATACAAGCTTAAACAACTACATAAATAATGCAGCAATTTTAAATTATGTATTGTAGCTTTTTAATGTTTCTGTATTGCATCTCTTGGGATAATTTTCTTTAAATCGAATTGACTTCATAAGGCCCTTCAACTTGATATCAATCTCAAATCCGAAAAAATATCAGGATATTGTTGTAGCCAACTTGGTGAAAAGACAGAAAATAGACTTTAATAACTGGATGGTGATATCGGTATGGCAACACTGATTTGGGAAATTCCAGTGAATGGGAAGTCGCCCAACACATCCATCAATCGGCTTTTCCCACGGAATTGCCATTCTACATCCTAGTAAACTCAATCCACTGTTTTTCCATTTATTTTTCTATCATTTTTGGTTTTCTTTTTTTGCTAGAACATATCGGAGAGCAAGCTGTTGAGGTCTGCCTTACCCCCATATCTCTGATGTCAACCGCTACGCCTGCCACAGTGACACGGGATTTTTTGGCTAGCTGTAGCACGAATGATCACTCGCAGGGGTCTTTTGTTGTGGTGCCCATCACCTGCAGCCTCCAGGATGCCATCAGCCTTTACAGCTGGGTGCTGTTTATGATGGTGTTCAGAGAAAAAGCCAGACCCAGCATTCTGAGTGCAAAGTTAATTTATGAGTAGGCCAAAAAGGGTGGTAAAAGATGCCCCCTGACAACGAAAAACTGACAATAACCTTGGAATGAACATAAATTAAAATTTTCAGAGCCGTTATTTTTGTTCCTTGTTTACAATGATGATGCTTAAAAGGTTTAAAAATATTAAGGAATGGGTTAAGCCCCATACACTACTCAGCTGAAGCAGACATGGTTGCCCCCAGCTGAGTGGTGTATGGAACTTAACCCATTTCTTAATGTTTTTAAACCTTTCAGCCTAAGCATCATCATTGTGAACAAGGAGCAAAAATAACGGTTCTGAAAATTAGAATTTATATGCATTCCAAGGTTATTGAAGGTTTTGAATTGTCCGGGGCACCTTTTACTACCCAGCATTCTGAGTTTTGGCTAGTTAGTTTGAAATGTGTCCCAGGTTGCATGGTGCAGATGTCAACAGTAATCATTTGGATTTCATGGAAAAAGCTACACTCAGCTTTCTGAGTTCTAGTTAGTTAGTTAGTTTGGAAGCCTCGGAATGGAAGGGTTGTGGAAGTAAGTCTGTGGCAGCCTGGCACGGATGTTAACTGCCACCATTTAGACTTGGAAAAAAAACAGGCCTAAGTATTCCAGGTGATGGCGTTTGGAGAACAGTCAGTCTGATACTGGTAAATCTCCAGTCGAAGGACGAATCTCAATAGATCGCACCATGGTGGCTGCTACTAAGTACGAATTCCTAAGTACCTAGTTCATCTGCGGGCGATTTGGCACCTCCACCTTGAGCACACGAGGTAGTCATTGTAGCGTGACCGGTGATTCAGTTGCCTGGACAGGAGTGGCCCCTTGCGAACGTGCAGCTTTGCTGCCTAGCGGTACATACCATGGCTCAAGGCGCGAATGGTATTGTTGCCTTTTCTAGGCCGCATTCTGACTTACAGGTGTTCAGTAAGAATCCTATGGATGGAAGCTTCGCATCACTGGCTTTCGGGTAATAATAGTCACTCCCGCCGTTAACCCAAGCTTAGTCGAGCACTGGGCGTAAATCACATTATTTCAAACTGACCTATGCCATCGCAATAGTGTGTTTTAATTAGACAATTAGAATACCCCAGTCCGTGTTAGTTCTGAGTCGACAGTTGGGTGCTGGCCGAAGTGCACTAAGTCAGGAAGGTCCCCTCACGAAGGCTCCCATTCAGAGACATGACCAATGAAGCCTGGTACCAAAGCCAAGCAACTCTGGACACACCCAGTCCCTGGTCAGTGCCACACCAGTTCGGACCCCAATCCGATCGGCCCAGTCCTCAGAGCCAATCCTTGTTTCGAAGTTATGAATCTGACCAGCCAACTTCTCTTACATACATTGTTACATCGACTAGTTGCTGTTCACCTTGGAGACTGCAAGCCTATGCATTTTTTTTGTGTAACTGACATGACGAAGCACAGAAGCAGGCAAGGTTACTCAGGTCCTGGTGTTCAGATCTGCCACTGCACTGTCCGTCCCTGCAGTCGTTGCATTTTCTTGCAATAGCCATAGTCTTTGAATTCTTCCACAATATCTACTAAACAAACGGCCAGACCGGGACTCAACCCCTGTGACGTTCGCATCTCTGACACCTAAGTTTCTGAAAGATACTAGCCACATGCCCCAAGAAGGGGGCAGCATTTGGCCTCATGACGATTGGAACGGAGCAGGTTCAGGACGGAAGCCTCCACTCATAGTCATTGGACGTGTTGCACCAGTTTTAGGTGTTATCTTTCCATCTCTGAATACCATCTATCCAGACAATAAGCAAATCCTTCTTCGAACTACATCCCTTGACACGTCTGTGTCAGCACAGGCGATTTTTTACACACTACAAGTCAGATGTGATTTTGTTCCACCCGTTTTGGCAGTAATACCACAGATCAAATTTACGTTTGATAACAGGGATGGGCAAGCTTCAGTTTGGTTCGTCTGTCGCGTTGCGTTTTATTGTTCGACTCGAATTTCTTTGACAATCTACTACTTTTCATGAGAGTTCGGCAGGTTCAACAGTCCAGTCACAGAAGGTATCTGACAAATTTCCAATATTTTGTGAAGACACATTCAGTTTTGCAGCGATGTTAAAGTTAGGCCTACAAAGCAGTAGTTGAAGTCAGACCAAGGTTAGTTGACTGCTGCAGACCAGGGCTAAGAATAACTAAATCTGGACTAGGAGAAGAAAGCAATTTAAACTGTTTAATTTAAACCTCAAGGGCAGCTTGTCAGGTCAGGCTAGGCATCCCATCAGTATTCACTCAGTATTGCCACTCAGTGATTGCTGCCCAATGTGCTGGTTCCTGTCCATCACTGCAGAAATTGGGGTAAAACAGAGAAGCCCATTGATTGCTGCCTGAAGTGCAGGTTCCAGCCAAAGTAAACAAAAATTTAGAGATCGACATGAAAGCAGTGGCTTGAGGTTAGTGGGATGGAGAATGACATTTCCAAAAAAAAAGCCGAAAAAAGACGTTTAGTGGCTACCAATTTGTGGGAAATCAGTCTTAACGAACCAACAACAGAGCTACAACCAAAGTCGGTTTTTAATAGCTACCCTTGTAATGGTCCTAGATGTGTCAAACATCGGCTTTTTTCCTAACAGGTGTACAGCTTTGAAACTTTGGGGATGCCGAGATGGTGTTTCCACTTGAATACTACCAAAATTGAAGTGTCCAGGACGAAAGGTTTGTCATTGGCAAACTTGTATGTTTATCAGGTTGTGGGCTACGATCTCTACAGGATTGTGCGTGGTGACGAACACGTCTTCTCACAGGTTGTGTACCATTTTAAGGGCCATAGACGGATGTCCCTTTCGACGGGGACGTGTGTCATGGACGTTAAACATGGGGTTTCCATAATAGGCATCTACACGAAAGCCCCGCAGGTATACTGCATCTCAGAAACTACCCATGCTTCAGGTCTGAAGATTGGTGGCCAGAGCTAACTCGTCCCACCAAAAGCTATCTACCCAATCCCCAGGAACAAAGCTTCTTTCATTAGGGCGTTATTGACAGTCGAAGTAGTATTTAACACGGGTTTCCCATAGTAGGACTATACACAAAATCGTATTATTTTAATAGCTACCGCCCTGATGTGTCTAGAGCTTAGAAATTTTATGGAAGTCCGGAGGATGTATTCAGCTAGTAAAATACCGTTTTTTTACATTTACAGGTGTAGGGTGATTGGTTTAGGTTTGGCGAATTTGAAAGCAACAGGGAGTGCTGGGCCTCAAAAGTAGGATTTTTCTTCCTAACGAATGTAGAGCTCAGCAACTTTAGGGGTGTTGAGATGGTGTCTTCAGCTGGGTCTAGGACGAGTCTAGGACGATTAATTTTACGTTGATAAACTTGAACGTCTATCGACCCACGGGCAATAGACCTCAAGCGAATCAGGGCCATGAAATAGTTTATTCTTGCAGCGGAAGTGGGAGTTTGTGTTGTAAGTACACGTCATAATTTTTATTTCGCAAGAGCGAGCACTTTGATGATGAGGCAAGAAAAAGAAAGCACATAATTGTTTGGCTTGCTGGGCATTATCCAAGGATCGTCGCTTCACCATGACTCTTCAACTTGATTCTCATTTGTTGCTGCTAATGCAGATCTCAGCATCAAACTCAAAATAACTTGTAGTTATTAAGGTTGGAAAAATGATAATGTTTTCTAACTCACCCATGAGCCTTCTGGCAGCCACTGCAAATAGATGATCTCTAAAAGTGAAAGCCACTGGTGATTATGGTGTGGTTTCAATGCTGTATTGTGTGGTGACGTATTTTAAAAACATATACATTGGAAGAAAAGCAAGCGAGCATGAAAACTTTTCATTTACTATGTTTTGTATGTAACTGAGGCCTCCATATTAGTCTGGAGTATTTAACCAACAGTATGCAGATTAGGTCAACAACTCTGTGTGTGTAGAGTTTGTAGTTGTTGGTGTTTCAGTTTGGTGGTTTTCTTTTGTTTTCGTGTGTGGTACTGACAGGTGGTTGACATTGCATGTTAACTTAGGTCAATTGTTTTGGTCCGAATTTCTTAACACAGAAAACAACTTTCGCTATGAAGAGACTTTCATAGTGCCAAATTGGTAAGTTAATACACATACAAGCTTTACCACGATTTCAAATCTGAAAAAATAAAATTCCCCCATCTGTATACGCTCCCAACCAAAAAAAAAAACCATATTACTCACCACGTACTCACCACATGGTATCGTATCCCACCAGTGTACAACTGTATAGAACTGCCCTCATAACCTTCAGCTTTACTTTATTTGTTTGCGACTCGCGAGAATCGGGAATATACTTACATTCCAAATCGTTGACAAGTTAACAGACGTCAAAACCACCAATAATTTTTTATGTCATTGCTATCAATTTCAGCATTCACAGTCTCAGGCTTCTTGGTAACCATTCCGAGTTGTACATTAGTCATAGCTTTTTGTCAGAGAGAGTTGTGCCCCCTTTTAGCCTGTCTTCCACTTTATTTTGTGGTTGGTAATAATCTAAATTCTTTCAAAGAATTTGACATAAGCGTTTTCCTTTCTACGTTTTCATTATGTTGCGTCAGGTTGGGCACCATCTATTTAGCATTGTTCGGTAATATCTGCCACTGTTCCATTCTATTCTATTCTAGTCCATTCTATGAGTCATATGATTATATCGATATTTGAAGTCATACCCAGTATATCAAAAATAATAATTCGACCATTGCCTAAACTCGAACCAGGATCAGACCCTCCTCTGATCAAGATAGCTTGTCATGTAAACTCATCTTGTGAAGAAATCCTATAAGGTGGTTGTTTTTATGTAGTAAACAAATTTGTAGAGTGATTCTCTGTCGCAATCACACCATGGGTGCACCCAGCAAATGCCACCCAACACGCTTTGCTCCTGTGGAACTCTTTATATTCGCCTGACGTGGCAAAAGACTGTTCCTATCCAATTTCGGCTGAAATCGATTCATGAATACAATATTTAAAAGGAAGGGTGGTTGTTGAGTAGGCATGTCATAAAGTAAAACAGTGGAATGAAACAAAATAATTTACAGGTGTAAATTTAATTATAATAAAAATTAAATCAGGATGCTACTTACCTACACTTTGTGTTCACGGAGTCAATAATACCCTTTTGCCAGCACCTAACAACACATGATATGTGGTCACTTATTCCCACACAAGGTGATTGCCACCTGTTAAGGTTCCTTGTCTGAAAAATAAAGATACTTTTCAAATTTTTCAAAATACATCGTGTGAATGAAGACCTTTTCTAGAGACTTAGCTACCGCCAGATTTAGCATTTAAACTATTAGTAATGTTAACAGTGAACTTCTCTTGCTACCTCCCCCCCCACCCCGAAGAATTTGAAAATGAAAAATACAACAATACTGCCATCCCTTTCCGCATGGTTGCGTACTCACTAACAATGCCAAGAAATGTGCTATTCCACCATCATCTACATTAGGGATAGTCCGATATTGATATCGGCATCGGTACAATCTGTATTTATTGGTGTTTTTGCCATATCGGTGTCGGACCTCTGTAAGGCTTCCGATACAGATATTCATTACACCAAGAAATTCAACCGTCTTTCCTGCAGTACTGATACCAAGCGTGGCAAAAGTAACAACCAAGTGAGTGAGAAAAGCAAAGCCAGTTGCTCAGTTTGGTCGTTTAAGTTACGACCAACTTAAAATCTAACTGAGAAGATGAATGTACTTAAGCCATAAGTAGGAATAAGAGTAAAAATGCTGTTGTTGATACAGAGAACTTTTTGGATAATGTCAACAATTGGAACCCATGCAAAACCAGAACCATGAAAACCAGTTGTATTTGTATGGAAATTAAATTTGTGATTTTATTATTATTATCGGTTTCGGCTTCGGTATCGGTTTATCCTTTATCGGTATCGAATCGGATCGGTAAAAAGTCACATCGGCCGATCCCTAATCTACATACAGGGTGTCCCAGAATGAATTTAGGTATTTCATTATATAATAAAACGGGACCCACAAATGAAATCAACAAACTGTTTTTTTAACTGAAAGATTAACTCAACAAGGCACCTCGATCTAAAACGTTATTTACTCTCCTACGAAGATTAAACTCCATGGGTTCCAAGGGAGGGGCAGCAGGGATGGGGGTGTATTCAGCCCACACAAGGGGGATCAGGAGGTGTGAGGGGAGAACGGGGGTAGCGGGGGACGCAGGGTGAATAAGACTGCACAATGGGGGATGCGGTGGGGGAGATGCAGGGGTTCGAGGTAGGATGGGGGTTGTCGACGGTCGTTTTCATTTCTTGCTGCCAAGCTAGACCAGCGCCGGAGGTACAGCTAGTATTTACATAAAACCCTTAACTGACCGAAACGAAAATGGCCACCAATTAACAATTTAGGTGCACGAGGTTAATTTCGGAGCACGAAAAACACGCAACTGCATTACCGGCTGACGAAAATTTGAAAAACACTTTTGAGGATCAACAATTGAGATGCACGAGAGACATTCAGCAGCATTACCAACCGATGACATGTGAACAAGAAAACGTGGAACGAATTTACGTTCCCGTGAGGAAATTGTCACACAGTTTAATTTTACTTTTAGGAAGCACGAACCCAAACTGGAATTAAGGACTTGTTCACAGTGCCTGCTGTAGGACTCGAAAGAACACAAAAGCAATGTATAGTGGGAATCAGTACAAAAATTAAAACGGTAGAGAGTATCCACCGGGTTGGGGTGGAATATTGGTGAAGGGAACAATAGAAGGCAAAAATGAAAAAAAAAACGAAGGAGGTAAGACTGAAGGGGGGATACGCTGATTGAGAAAGAAAACACAAATGAAAAAAATAGGGAAGAGCAACTGGAAAAGGGAAATACGGTAAGGGACAAGGAAAAATTGTTAAAAAAGGGCGTGAGTAGAACCACGAAAACCAGTGTTTGTTAAGAGTAAAACTGAAATCATTTGGCGACAGACGGCAAATGTGCTGATTGAGTGATTAAAGGATCGAAAATCAGCGTTGGTCAGCCATAAGTAAGGTTGGCGGCATTTGTGTTTACTAAGTTTAGCAAATACCATTAAGGTTTATAGAATGACCAAATTACACTTGTTAGAGTTTCTTAAGTGGACCAGATACACTGGAACAATCCAGTGAAAATGTCACCTCGACTATGAAAATGTCACCTCGTTAGCGAAAATGTGACCTATGACTGCGCCACGGTGGCAACTATGAAAGGGAATAGTTATTATTTATCATAGAAAAAGTCATCACAGATGCATAAATGTTGCGCACTCTTCGTATGTATGCGATAACCTCATGCCATGCGTATCAAGGGCCTTTGGCTAGTTTTGCTACACGGATATAAATAGGGCAACATCCTCAAATGTTGGGACAAAACGAAAGAATGGCATTGGCAGCTAGCACATCCCCTCATGACAGTGATGTATAATGAATGCTTTCGGTTTTGTGTATTTATCAGCACATCAATGATGACTTTGAATAGAAATGCTTAACTTCACTTTAGATATATGCATCCACCCAAAACCAAAACTGGTATAAAAACCTGCCAAGTTTCCAAAAACGATTGTCCTTTGAAGGTAGTGATATCATTCAACCATGGAAAGGCCGCCAAGGTCAATTCTATTAGCCAAGTTAATTGCACCGACTAATAATTCAAAACTTTAACGAAAACTTGAAGATTGCTACTCACGGTAGCAATCTTCAAGTTTTCATTTAAGGTCCAAAGTATTATTCAGTGCGATTAACTTGGCTGATAGGGGGGGGGGGATTGAGGCTTAATGGCGCGTCGACGACTTGGTCATTTGCGCCAACCTCAGTCACAGTGCAGTGGTCCGGGTTGCCACTGCACCACACATTACAGAGATGTTAGGCTGATAGGATTGACCTCGGCGGCCTTTCCCTGGTTGAATGATATCGCTACCTTCAAAGGCCGATCGTTTTTGGAAACTTGGCTGGTTTTTATACTAGTTTTGGTTTTGGGTGAATATCACAATTTTCTTAGGACTGTAAACGTAGATAAGGTTACACAGTCTTATCTTCATCTGTAACTTTTTTTTTTAGGAATTTTATTTCCATAAATATTCACATTTATAATTTTTGTATTTACCATTGCCAATTAGCCGTTAGATTAGCCAAATTGAAACGGCTTAGTTTATTGTATGACCATTCATCACACGTTTAAGTTGCTTCAATCCCATTTTTGTACACATTGGCTAACAATCGCTGATTTCGTTCGTTTCGCTCACAAAATCAACGCATCCCCTTCACTTGTTTTGTTTATCTCTGCACCTTCCCCTTAATTTTTCAAGATTTCGGCAGCATTAGGATTTATTCTCGACATGATAAGACATGCTTTTAGTTGCTTACAGTTGATAGACACATGTAACTTAGGACTGTAAACATACAACGGTCACACCGTCTTATATTCCTCTCAACGTATTTTCCTTAGAAATTTTATGTGTATAAATAACTAGCCGTTACATCAGTAAAATAAAGAATTTGTTCGTTTGCTTTCTTCGTTCATATTTCGTCATTCAGAAACCCCCGAATGTCACTGTTACTAAAAAAGCAGACAGGGAAGCATTTAATTTTTGGCTATTTGCAAAAACTACGTTTGCTCGTGGATGTTCGTAGTGTTGCGTAACCACTAACGCGCATCCCTTTATTCTTACGCAACCCATGGCAACGTGAATGTTTGCTTAATTTCGTTACAGTTCAGCTTTTAGTTCGTCGAGGCTTTTACTATAAACTTGCAAAAGAAACGAAATTAAAATTCCCTGGTTGCGAATTTCAAAACCCTCCCACGCATTTCTCCTGACCCCCAAACTAACAAAAGGACCATGTTCAGATCACAATAGGTCTGGATCTATCTCCCAGTCAAGGGAAACACTATGATTTTTTTGGAATGTTCACGGGCTGGTTGACAGCTCCGAGCTCATTATTTTCAACATGAATCAGCCCCAGCAAGATATAAGTGTGTTTTATTATCAGTACATATCTTGGTTTTAAAAAAAAATCAAAAGTTCACGATCTGCATGGTGTTTGAAATCACAATGTATTTTGATAATAAAGTACTGAATCGATGTGTGTGTTGGTAATACTTTCTTTTACTCTGTAGGCTTACAATGTTTCATGCAATAACCTTATTTCATCACATTTTACGTGAATGATGGTTATTGAATTTTTTTCGTTTGCTGTCTTCGTTCACATTTAGTCATGCAGAACCACCGAAGGTCGCTGCTACTAAAACAGCAGAACGTGAAGCATTTTATTTTTGGGTTATTAACAAAAACACCATTAGCTCGTCTATGCTCGTATTGTTGCATAACCATCATCTAAAGTGTATCCCTTTATTCTTACGCAATCCACGGCAACGTTAATGTTTCCTTATTTTGTCCTTCGTTACAGTTCAGTTTTGAGTTCGTCCAGGCTTTTACAATAAATCTAAGGATCAGTGTTGATTGTTCAAGCCATTGGAGCTTAAAATCTTTGGTTGCATCTTGGAAAAAAAAACGAGTTTAGAATTTATAAACCCTCCCATACATTTTTGCCCTGACCCCTACAACCCCCCAAACCAGCAAAAGGACCATGGTCAGATCACCATGCATCCGTGTGCAAAAGTTCAGCTCCGTAGGCCTTCTCAATTTTGTGCTAGCCATGAGCAATGAGACTATGGAATTTAACATGTGGCCAGCGTTACTAGCTAGTCAGTAACATAAAAACAACGTTATTGTCGCATCTTTCTCTTTGTAAATGGTGGACACTCAGCCTATAACTTTCATTTTTTTCTTTATCCCTGCACCTTCCCCTTGTATTTACCATAATTTGAAAGATTTCTGTTACATTGGGATTTATCCTCAACATGCCAAAATATGTTTTTAGTTGCTTACAGTTAACAGACACATGTCTGCTAGTGAGGCCGCCTTTTTAACATTAACGATCAATTTTTTTACAGTCGGATGTCTAGAATGGGTGATCGACTCTTACTTGGCAGCGACACACTAGCGCGGCACGTCTCGATTATTGCTACCTGGCTTGTTTTCGTTCCGATCATCATCACTTATTCAGAAGTTATGAGCCAAAGCCAAATTTAGTGTTAGCGGAAAATTTGTTTGTGTAAGCTTTTGCTATGTAACGTTTTGCCTATTTATTGCACTTACCTTATCTCAAACTTATCAGTGGACTGGGAACCTACCTTCTGGACATTCAAACTCTCAAATTCTGTAAAAGCTCTTGATTGAATGCTGCTGCAAAACTCCAAACTCTCTGAATGACCATTCTTGCTTAAAGTTGCAAGACTTACAAAGCATATTATTGACCAATCATAACTACAAGTCTGTGATTTTTGTTTGTGACTTCTACTCTTCAGATATCGACTGGCTGATTGGCATCACCCATCTTTTTGATTTTGATGGAGAGACTTTTTTTTTACTTTATTTCAATTACAAACTTTTTAACACCACGGGGAGTTTATCAGAAGGTACAGGGATGGTTAGGACCCACCCATACGTTTTAGAAGTGATCATTACCAACCCTGATAATCCTCACGGTGAAATAAAGCAACTTCCCCCACTAAGTAACGACATTTCTGTGATGCTCACCCAGGATAGTCCTATCACTAACAAAGAAAGCTTCACAGAAGCTTGCATGCTCTATAAGGGACAAGTCGAAACTGATAAATTCTGAGGGCACAAGAACATCAGAAACAAAACAGGCCTGAGGGGCCATGTTGATCCGTGCCAGCATGAAGGGATGAAAATGTGATGCTACCATGACCAACAAATATAAAAGACTCGCCACGCAATAGTTCCAGCAGGTGAGCTCTGCTCAAAATCGACAGGGAAATAAGGGCTGTCATGACTCACCACCCTTCACCATCCTGATGTGTAAAGTGCAAACTAAAAGAATATATTTTTTTTATGAATATCTGTTTGCAACATCAGCTTGACATTTGACATAGTTTGGAACAATGGTGACAAATCGAATGTTGTAGAAGCTAAGCCAACAATAATTGAAAAAGGACATGTTTCAGTTTGAAATGTTGCAATGTTGTTCTTGGATCACCTGTTTTTCTTCTTTTAGAGTGTCTATTGAAGACACGGAACAGGAACACAAACTCAAACATTATTTCTTCATTACTTCATACATTCTGAAATTTTAACTTTTAACTCGCATATGACGTAATGGTTATACTCACCTCTTCAATTCGGTGCCAAGAGCAGCGCACTTTTCCAAAATTTACAGGTATACCATTAAAGCCTATAGTATAGCTTATTAGAGCTGTTTCTTCTCTTCTGTGTACTATGTACTACATATAAAAATATAAAAATACGGTCAACGTTGCTCTACATGTTTCTAATATCGAACTTAAGCAGCAAATATTTCCACTTTTATTTGTCAGTTAATATAGTGTTGTTTTGGCAAAAGGGAATGCCTAATAATTAAAGACATGTGTGCTAGTACTGCTGAGTTTGCAACCCATGTGCTTCTCTTCCTGGAATTGCTTTAGCAAGACGACTATAGTGTGTAATTAATGTCAGATAGAGTCGACATAGATGGGAATGACGTAATGAGCAATGCATATTGACGATGCATTTGCACAGTAGCCACGTTTTGCTTAACCTACAACAACGATAATGGAAAACTGAAAACTGACCAAAACAGAACAAACATTTACCTTTCTATGCTAAAGCAGAATGGCAGAACATAACCTTTTCAAATAAAGTGCACTACCAAACCTGTTACACCTCCACACGAGTAACAAATGGACGTGGTCTAACTTCTTTTCTACCTGGCATTTGGTGTTGAATTGAGTATTACCTAGCTAAACATGCTGCTATTAGCGTCTGCTTACACACATTTTCCTCGATTTTGATTAAAGATCGATATAATATTCTTCCATCATATTAAGGAAAATTGAAAATTAGCCAATAGCGAAAATCATGCACTAGAAATAACGTAGTTCAGTAAGCCACCTTTATGCACTTATGTTTCATCGGAGTGGCATGACTCAGATTTGAACCGGCTACCCAGTTCGCCCTCAGATCACTTGCAGAGCGCCTTAATCGCTATGGCCACATCCTCCACTGGATGCTAACACTACAACAATTTCAAAGTTATTTCTACTAGCGTTTCTGAAAAAAGGAACAATAATATGCCTGATTTTCTATATGTTAAAACATAGGGTTTCCATCTTACCTTAAAGGCCATATAAAATAATATTCCTTCAGGAATTACAATAAAAAATTCACGGAAGGAGCTTATAATTAGTAAAAAAAAAAGTAAATCACTAAATTTTAGATTACTACAGTCAGCAATTTTTACTATAAATTTGCAACTTTCAGCAAAACTGAAAATGTTTTCTTTCACCTGCCATAAAATAAAATGACGTGCATTGGCTTCCCTTTCCAAGGAGTAGATGGGGCTCGATTTTCGCCACTCTTTCTGCCTCTTTTGAGAGGGGAAATTGCGGTGTTTACTTCGTTTTTATCTGAAATGTATTCAACTTAACAGTTGGTGACTTGTAGCTTTGCCATGTAATTTTTATTTTAGGAACCTGATGACGAAAAATGTTTTTTTTTCGAAACGTTGTCTGATATTTTTATATAGCACTCTTCGCTTTTTTCTCGTTTAATACGTTACGTGTGCTTTTAGCGTTTTAAAATAAGAAGACAGTCGTTTCTGTTTCATTTCTAAAGACAAATTGAACACTGCTTCTCTATTTAAATAGTATTTAGGGCATAATTTAAAGTTTCACTTGTTTTGCCCTGCGTAAAATATAGTGACAAGCAGCCGTTTTTATAAAAAAAAAAGAGAAAAAACTGCAAACATTAAATTTCAAAACTCTATCAACATAGGTAGTCATTTTAAAATATTACATCTTCTTGTTTTTTGTTTTTGTCCTGCGTGTTCGCTTAGACTTACTTTCCACAACATATCTTTGTCTTCTTCCATTATTAAGGCTTTGGCATTCACACAAAAATAAGTATATCTTCCCTGGTATGGTATTTCTTTTTCTACAACAAATAACAATTAATACGAAACATCAATAAAACATAAAGAGAATTAGGCAAAACTAAAAAAAAAAAAAAAATAGCATATCCTTAAAACATAGGTGCAACAGAAGATTCCCATAAGTTATTTAGGGCATCAGATATATGTTATTTTACCATACATGCTTAAATAAACAAACATCTGTTTCACTCCATTTTAATTTCACGTCCATTGGCAACTGTTTTTCTGTTTTCTAATTTTGAAGACATGGTTTCTTTTGTTATGGGCGTATTCTTTCAAAGGAGTTATATTACCAGCCCAAAACATTCGCCAAGTTAATCCCACCAAACACTAGTTCAACGGTTAAATGAAAATCTTTAACATTGCTATTTTGGTATTAATGGTCAAATTTGTCCTTTAACGACTGTGGAATTATTTTAGCAAATGTTTTGGTCTGTAGGTATCGCTCCTTTGAAAGGCTGAAACATTCTTAACTTGGGTGCCCTTTTTCCAGTTTTGGATTTTGTATGGTACCATTTCTTTTTTTTATCGCATTATTCCATTAAAAATATTTTGATGCATATTTGGAGGTTACGACCAATTTTCTTTGTTTTTTTTTTTGGTGTCACTCGCCAAGTATTCAAGAACCAAAGTTTTATTTCACGTAGGTGATGTAATACATTTCTTATGGTGTGTTTGCAAACACTGCTGTCGGAGGTGTTGGTAGTCAACACGGATTGGACTTCTTCGTCAAAGCAGTCATGCTTAGTTACGTATTCAACAATACTATAAATAGTTACAACTTTATTTTGTAACGCACCCGTTTAGGCGTTTCCATGCCATCCCCCAGGCTGGAGACCGAAAAAGTATGGAGTTCGTGTTGTTTAGCAGTAGTATGGGCGATTTTGTATTTAAACGTATTCCTAGTATCTCGCTACGAGCAATGATCCTACGCAAATTAACATCCGAGTTTTTCGACCAACCAGCCACTAGCGAGTTTGCTAGCCTCCATCAGCCATTATCTAAATTTCAACGTTACTGGGGACTAGATTACGCAATGAAAGCCAATTCAAAGGCGGTTCCCAGAGCTCTGAAATTTGCCAAAGTCCTGTTCTAACTTAAAAACATTTCTCTGTGGTATCGCACACTACTTACTTAATTGGATTACCTTAGAGAATTGAATACTAAATAATGTTGATGATCGTTGTCTTACTTGGCGCGATGCACTATTGTATACCTAGATTAATGTTGTTAGCGGTTAAGTTAGGTCAGCTACCATTATCGTAATTTCAACCGGGAGGCCTCCGTGCGTCACTATGGAATGAAACAATTAAATGATTTTTTTCTTCAAATAATAGCACAAGTGATTTTGTGTTTACAAGTCCCATAAAAATGTGATAACCCAAAACTAAAACTAAAAACCCAAAACTAAAAATACGTAGCGTAAGGGAAGTTGCCAAGTTTCCGTAACGGATCTGCCTTAGAATATAGTGATATCAATAAACCAAAAAAATTTCGTCGAAATCAACCTTATTTACCAATCAACCAGGCGCATTGCGATCTAGTTTAATTTCGCCAACACATTGCCGCTGCTCTCGCCTCCAGTTGCTGTAAACGAAAAAGAACACGTACCCCAGCTATCATAGATGTCTTCCATCATAGCAATCAAAATCGAACCACAGCTCTTAAAAGTCTAATGAGCACTGAACTGTGAAGGGACAGATAGTAATGCTCTCACGTTTGTGTGTTTGAGTAAACGAACAAAGGTTGCTGTGATTATATTCGGTCTTCGTCTATAGTTATGTTTGTTAAGTCGTTTTTGCATTTTTGTGTGTTTAGTTAACCAAAATGATGCAATAAATGTAAATACAACACACTATGTCAAAAATTATTATATAACATTTTACATGATTACGCAACGGAAATGTGATTGTATATGTTTTTTTATTATTGTTGTGTGTTTTCCATTGTTTCATAGTATAGGGCAGCGTCAAGTGACGTCACATTGGCTACGAGATAGCATCTGGAGGGCATAACTACAAGGGGCACTAGATTAAAATGTAAGGGAAAACAAGTCAAGACAGTCTAGTCAAGACAGTGCTTTGAGAGCAGATTTCTTAGGCTAAAAAAACGTTGTTTTCTCCAACAACAAAATTGGCGCATTGTAGGTTTAAGAAATCTAGCATTGGCTTCAGTAAGACGCCCTTCTTTTCCCCCCTCCAGTGCCCCTTGCAGCTAACCCAGTTACTGGCTCCACCATAGAGTTATACACAATAATACTACGTTATGTCACTGCTCTGTACCAGAATCAAATTGTGTCGAGAGAAACGTGACGTCATTTTCTAAATCGATTTTCGATCGCACGCAAAGGTACCCCTTTCATAAAACAAGTGACGGTGCGTTCCTTTCAAATAGCTTTAATCTATTTGACCGTTTCAGTTAAAATATCGGCCTGTTCTATACCAGTATATACAGTTAGTGTTGGTGAGATACTTCATAGCCAAGCAAGGGTGATCGTGTACACCACTTATTTACACTGGAAAGCAATCGAGGAAGAACTTTCATTTCCTACGACTTATTCCTAGTAGGTTTTAGGGGACCTTTGATGATTTGGATAGCTGTCCCATACTTGGAGACTTCCCATTGCTCCTCTGAAGTCTGCGTTACTGCATTTCGGGCACAATAATTTGAATTTGGATTATTTCATCGGGGGAACTGGTATTCCAGCTCATAACTCTATTAAAGACTGGGTGTTTGGCTCTCCTGTGTCCTACGGAGCACAACTCATAATTTCATAGTTAAAAAGCCAGGCAGAGGGCTGCGGTTATCAGAAAGTCTTTCAAGTCGGGTGACCGGGCCACATTGATCTGGGCTTTTAAATCACCCCCCCCCCCCATTTGCTTGGCGATATTGAGTGGGTGGAGTCCGTTTAACGGAGGTTCAGTAAGTCCTTGCTAGGGCTGAGGAAACTTTACTATTGGAGCCGGTTCCGGGTTCTGGGGCTTGATTCCCCGGAACTCAGGAGGCTGAAAGCGGACTTGTATATAGTCAATTCCATCTTGCACGGGAAAATGTTTGGATACTTCCATTGGTTTTTTGAGCTGAGGGGCAGTTTGTACACCCGTGGCCATGCTTGGAAGATCGTCCCTGGGATGTCCAGGTTCAATTGTCGGCAAATTTTGTTTTCCAATCGCGTGATAAACAGCTGGAATGCGCTCCCGGCATCTGTTGTCTCTGCATCTACTCTACCTCAGTTCCGTTTAAGGCTGGATAAATGTAATCTTGATACTCTTTTGTCCCGTTTTTAATGGGTACTGTTTTATGTCAGCAGTTTGGTTTTATCTTTAACCTGCCAACTAATTCGGGGTTTGGTGAACCTAATTAGTGTAAATTTCTTTTTTATCAGTGTATTGTTGTTTGTTTTATTTATTCAGTGTGTTTTAACCTTTTATGCATGTTTAGTAAGTCAGGCACAGTGTTAGTGGTACTTTGGTATCCTTCTGTCAACCTCACTTTTTTGTGTGAAATAAACTATTCTTATCTCATCTTATTTTAAATCCAAGCAAGACTAATATAAGGACTTATATGAGGACTTATCAAGCAATGCAAGTTTAAGTGGGTGCGTTGACCTAAAGCACGAGAGAACGCAATCAGCCGACAGCAGCTACCAGGCTGCCAAACGTTCTGAAACGAACACCGTTGTTCGTCACTCTCGGTCCTCCAAAACAGAGAGTTTTTTTGCTAAGCAAAACTGGATTCAAGCCACTGAACAAGGCAGATAAAAAATATTGAGATCGACTGTCTTATAGAAGAAGAAGTAGAACCACTAATAATCAGTCTAAGCACTGAAATTGAAACTGGCAGCTGTGAAGACAACACTTTTGATGACGACTCCTGGAGCTTGGCTTGGAATCCCGTTTAGCTTTACACTAACTTAGACACTACAAAATTAAATTTGTCGCAATTTAAACAGATATACTAATGGTAGACCTCATCCTCCTCCCCATAAACATTAAGTGCAATGAACAATCCGTTACATATAATGAACTTAGAAAATGAAGGAAAATAATATCAGATCCAAAACCCACAAAGCAACGGTCAAGTTTTTCATTTAACCTTTGTCGGTAGGATTATAGGTTGGTGGTTGTTCGCTGGCTGGGGCGACATCCACTATTTTCTAAGGACAACACTTTTAAGTTAAGCGTGGTACACCACGTAGCAAATTGGTAGCAGCCATTTATGGTCTAATATTACAACTTTGATTGGCTGAACCTTGACGGGTTGTTTCACCTTGTGGATATTCTTTCTGTTACCAATTATTTTGTAATTTTTTTGGTTTGCACCTCATTTTAGAAATTGCCCAGTTTGCGGTTTCCACCTTTTTTTTTCGTTGGTGGGAGGAGGGGGAGGACGTGATATCACTACTTTCTTTGGGGACCACTTTTTGGTCAGCACGTGGGTTATGCTTGGTACACTAAGTAGAAAACTTGGTAGCGGCCCATTTTTTTCTGATATTACTACTTTCACTGGCTGAAACTTGGCAGGTTCTTTCACCCTTGTGGGTTTTGTTTCTGGTACCACTTCTTTTGTCTTTTTTTTGTGTCATCATATGTTTGCCAGTGACTAATTAGCCGTATAATCATTTTACCGTGCGTTTTTGTTTGTGCGGTTCATTTTTAATTTTTTGTGTGTGCATTTTTATTGTTAATTTGTGCCCAGTTGCCTGTTTCTTTTTTTAATTAAAGGTCCTTTTTAAATGTGTACGCCCCTTCTAGTTTCACGAAAATCGAAAGATCGCAACATATTTGAATGCATTTCTTAGTACGAAATAGGTTCTAACCTTAAACAACAAACGGTTCGTCAGCTGTACATGAATAGTGTTCTTGTCGCTCTGACGTAATAAGCTCTCTCCATAAAATAAGCAGTGTTATATACAGCTGTATAGCATACATCGTCCTTGTCGTATATCAGTCATCGTTAAAACGCAGTACTTACACAGCAAGTAACTTTTTCTTTGTTAACAACAACAACGTTAGTAACAATTGGGGACGAATTTTTTAATAACAGGGTCCCCATTCACAGAAATAACATTATAAATGATTGAAATGTTTGCTTGAAAAGTTTTCAAAATTGCTAAATGTTTGTTGATTTGTAATCGATTTGCTGTATGTTTGAACACGGGTTGGAATTTAATTTTTTTACATCACTTGAATTTCCGAAATACTTCTTATCCGAAAGTTTCCGTATGTCGATCAATTATTATAAAAGAAACAACATTTTTTTGAATTTATTGCTCTAATAATAACTATTGTAAATTTCTTTTTCCGAATAGTTAAGGAACTGCAATTATGCACACACCATAATGCAGGTTAAAAATCAATTTTTGAAAACAATTAATTATTACATCATTGCTTCCTACAGGTTATTCCTATAGTGGGTTTAATTCAACAAATAATAACATTTTAACATCGAATTTTAATCACTGCAGAAGATAGGTTATTGGAAAAACTAAATGATTTCCAATAATGCCATTTGCTTTGTTTTCAATGCTTGGAGGAATTTCCTTCTATTCCCTTCAGTGATTTCTCAAATTTGAAGCATCCTTTAAAGTTTACAGTTTGACAAATCTGTTTACACGAAATGACTCAACTCAGCCTACATTATGTTTTACCACAGTAAGAATTAACTTGTCTTCGTGAAATAGTTTGAAGATCAGCACCCTGCCATATTTCCTCATTTTCCTAATCCTAATATAAATTGTTTTTATGAAGCCTTGCTCCTGCTATTTGATGATTATACTGCTGATTATTACATTTCCGATGTTGAGTGAGTTGCTAAAGCTAGCTGGCATAAATTCCAGACAAAGAAGCCTTTTTGTTGAAACCCTTCCATGAATTTCTAGTTTGATAATTTCTCACCACTAGCTTAAAGAAATTTTCTGCATGAGGCCTCAATATGTTAAAAGTATCGTGCTGATTCTAGTATGCCATTTCGCATTTTGGTTTCTATGATATAACATGAAGGCTAAATTTCTCAATCTGAGTTGCTCACCATCACAGAATTCATTGGAGTATTTAAATAATTACCACCTCAGGCATTTATTGTAGTTATGTCCTTACGTAAATAACCGTCACCCTCAAAAGCTGGTAATCACATCTATCCCAGGGAGTGACTTACGGGGCGTCAAAGTTATACAGAGTCCAGACGTGGTATTCAGGTATTTTACCTGTATGTCTTCAGGTAGTAACTTTGGACCTGTGACCAGTGAATTACCCTAGAAAAAATACGCTGGAGGTTATTACTGACATATGGCAGTATAACTGAAACAAAAAAGTCAATAGAAAAATTTCATTATGTTGGAACTTTTGTAAATTCCTAAAAATGTTACTATATCATTGAATTCAACAGTCAAATTTAATGAGTTTGATAACATCATGTGAACAATACCATTTTTTAAGTAGCACCATACTGCGAAATTCACCCACTTTCTTAAACCAATGCATACAGAGGGGTCAATTCACTACAACTCATATACTCACCCTAAATCGGCTGCAAAAAATTCTGTTAAAAACTAGATTAAAGGATTTATTCCCATCCCACAAATAAACTAATGTTTCAACCAAAAAAAAATTCGACCAAGACAGACACTTTTTTGTGTGTCCTATTTTTAAGGAATCGTTGATACACTTCTAATACTTAATTAGTTTTAAATGCCCATCCAAACCTAAAGCTGCATACTTTGCGAAGAAACCTAATCGACCATAAAGAGAATATGTTTTCTTTTTAAAACATGGAATACCTTGCTCAAATCCAGCATGCACATCCACTTACGTAGGACGAAATCCGCAAAAGCAGGAGGAAAGATACTTCACATACATGAAACTTAAATTTGAATATTGAAACTAAATCACTTGTTAAGCATACATTACACACAGGTCACTCTCCGCAGACAATAAAAATCAGCCATAATACCGACCTGGAAAAAGCAGTAGTCCTTTTACAGAAAAGCAGCAAAAGAGTAGTATTAACCTAGAAACTTTAATAATTTTGTCACGTTAACCCCCTGTACACAATTATATTTTATCCAAGAAAAAAATTTTAAAGTTCGAGTTCCAATATTTTACATAAACTGAGCCGTTCCCATTTTTCACAGTAGTTACTACCCCCTTCCCGCTACCGCCCCTCCGTTCATAATTTTCACTAAAAATAATGTCTGCACCCAACTGGTCGTCACTTCCAACGTCCATTTGCAGGGTGGCGGTCGAACTGCTTGATTCCCAATTGTGTTTGGGGTTTTGCCCTACAGCACATTGATTTTTGTTTTCATCCTTAATTTATTTTTGAGTTTTGTTTGCCTGAAATTTTAACGTTTTAGTGTATTCCTTTTACGATACCAGGAACTAATTTTTTTACATCACTTGATAACGGGAATATTTTTCCGCAAACCGGCATGGTTCAGTGTTGTTTGTGCACTTTTTTTATTACTACCAGTGCTGCTTTTATGAGAAAAATTATTAAGCGATCCAAGTGACTTCATTAACTCATTTGTTTTGCTATCATACAAATCTGGCAGATGTAATGAGTTATTTTTTAGTTATACCATCAATAAATTCTGACAGCAATTTTATATTTTTATTACTGGTTTAGGAGGGTGTAACGGCCATGGGGGATGGACCTGCAGACCACGGATAGGGCTGGCCAGTCCACCCCCACATAAATCCGCATTGTATCGCTGGTTCTGCTCTAGGTAATCACGCTAGAGCGAGATTGATACTGAGTATTACCATTTGCTTGACAGCCGAAGGAAAGTACACCAATTTCCTTCATCCTTTACCGAAGGAAAGTACACTAATTTCCTTCATCCTTTACCGAAGGAAAGTACACCAATTTCCTTCATCCTTTACCGAAGGAAAGTACACCAATTTCCTTCATCCTTTACCGAAGGAAAGTACACCAATCATCAACTGGAGTTCTGTTACGACTAAAATTTCTGCGATCAATGCATTTGCACTGGCCAGTCACCAAGGCTCCCGCATGTCTGGTGGACAGCATGAGAATGGAAGAAGTGCCATCTTCTTTGCCTCAACAAAACATATCCGGAATTTGTGAACTGCAAACTGGATCGAATGCGTTGCTAAAAATATGCGTTGCTGGATCATATGTGCGTTGCTAAAAATGGTGATCACCTTTACATAGGTTGCACATTTTCATTGCTTTCATTTGGCCTCGGAGTTCGTCCACCATTTAAACAGGTATCTAAATGACAAAAAACTCCGGCATTGTTCTGCTTTTTGTCCAATTTCAGAAATCAGAAAGGTTTAGTCATTAAATTTGACACTTTCCAGTCTCGGTATTTTGTCTTTCAACCTAGGTGGCGAATGCCTTTCTTCGAAATTCTGGTTCCAAATCGATTGTTCACCTGTGACTCGTAATACGAGACTTCACCCTCCATGTCTACAATCGTTTCAACATTTCTACTGAAATTATTGACATACCTTCCAGACATTTCCCATGCATCCCTTCTTCAAGGTGACCCACTTTTTTTTTTTGGGGTGGGGGAATTAGGCTTAATGGCGCGTCGACAGCTTGGTCATTAGCGCCAACCTCAGTCACAGTGCAGTGGTCCGGGTTGCCACTGCACCACACATTACAGAGACATTATTCAAACCCCTAACCTAAATCTTGCCACTTGTTGGGTTCATAAGGCAGGTCGCAAATGATTTTTACTTATTTTTATATTAAAATTTTCTCTGTTTTTTTTTTACCATATTACAAATATTAGGAAGCAGCAGAAAAAAATGTGTATTTTATTTTCGTTCTTAAGATTTCGCTTTGCAGAAATACATCCACTACTCATGGCTTTTTAGTTAGATCACGACGGGCTTCCAATGTACTATTACTGAAACATACCATTTAGTTTCTATTTACTAACAAACCCACGAGATCAGGTTTTCATGCAATTTCAATGTCGTCACCTTCGCAAAGCTAGGGTGCTTCGCAGCTGCATATTTGGTACCAGTCCTAGTGTTAGTTGCGCTGGCCCTTACATCGTTACAATTAAATGTGGTTCTTTTAGCAAATGCTAAAAAAAATGGTTTCTCCCCTGTTGCTCACTGTCGCTTTTTTGACTATATCAATGGAGTTTTAATTGTTTTATTATGACGTATGCTGACAAGTTTGTTTCTATGCTTGATAACGAAGCATAATAAGCTTCGAACGTTCAAATTTTAGTGCGTTTTTTTTTAGCACTGTTTGGTTTTTCATACTCTACAACATTCATATAGTTTTTCTGCAATTTTGATATTTACTCAACAATTGTCCCCCATGTCCCCGGTCGATGGTTTAGAG
>JAHWFP010230272.1:0-16027 GCA_023313725.1 Lithobius niger | reverse complement strand
TTCAAATTGATATTGTTTTTCTGCAATTTTCCTATTTACTCAACAATAATTGTCCCCCATGTCCCCGGTCGATGGTTTCGGGAGCACCAGCTGGCACAATTCTGTTGTGTGGACAGCACCTTTGATCCTTCGTTCCTATAGCAGATCTTTTAATAATTTTTTTTCTGTTTAAACTAATCCAAATCTATTCTTGGTGATCAAAGCTTTACCATATTATGTTGACGTGCAATTCCAGATGTGAAGTGTGCTTTCGGCTGCGACCTTAGCCGTTTGGCTTTATTTAGATCCTGTCTTGACTTGCGTCGAACTACTACTACTTCAACTTCTAGTGATGTGGCTAATCACTATACTGTTACATTGAGAGTACACTATAAAACTCAACGAACAGTTAAGTGCTTCACCAGAGCTCATCAAAGTTATACTTAAACATGACGTGAATTTACAGCGGAATTCACCGAATAAAGATGGAGGACCACTCGTTTTTCTTAGGTACGAATATTTGTGTAAACATAACTAAAAATTGGTGTAGAATGTTGTAACACAAAAGCTTCCCATATACCAAAAGTAGGCAACAAGTCACTCGCTGTAAGTAACAAATGCATTGATCGACTGACATTTAACTTAAAATTGCATAGCAACGCCTTGATATTGAAAGTATAAAGAAATGGTGGTGATGAGCATATTATAATGGTGAGCTTCGTTATTGAAAACACTTTTTTTTTGTAACATGGGTAACCGTTCATCCACCATGCATTTTTTCCTTAATGCATTCAGCAAGTACGTTCTAAAACACTTGATGATGGCATCATATTGATGGAAGCAGTCGCTTTTAGTAAAATTAGTCACCTAGCAGTTTGATGAGATTGTGAAAATGCTCTGCTTTAGGAGTCATGTTCGTTCGCCCAAAAATTACCCGATACGTTAAAAGGTTGCCACATCCTACTTAACAGATTTTAATACTTACTGATGTTATCCCCAAAAAAGTTATTTTCATTGGAATTTGGGAGATAAACCACAGTGATGAAACGTTAATCTCAATACCGCTGATCAATTCAAAACTAGTTAGGTTGTTAGTGTCAGTAACGTTAGATTTAGTCAGGTTTCTCAATAAAGATGGCCATACTGCAGGATTTGTTGACACATACGTTGCAGGGCAAATAGTCACAGAAGGAAAATGGATAGTCTTGTTGCTGACATACTCCGCATGAACAGAGGGTGGGCCGTGGATGTAAAATTGGATTCGGTCTGCACATTGATAAATCCATCCTGCTAGTACACCTGTGCATGCGACCGCCCAAACTAAACGCCTGCTCACGGAAATGTCATTGCTGAACAAACGTTGAAAACCTGGCAAGCCGAGGTCGTTAATTTCTGAACGCGCATCCATTCTTTTATTTGATGGCATTTCTTGTTTTAGTTCTAGTTCCATTCTAGTTCTGTTCTGAGGCCTTGGATTAGGACAATTCTTGAGGTACTGTTGATTTGGACAAAGAAACACTCGCCTCCTGCGCCTGTTACTTTGGGTAAGAGGCATGGTTGCAGGTAGTAAGTACTGCGACTACAAACTGACAATGGCAGAAATGTATTTATTGGATGCAACAGGCTTATCTACACAGTTCTGCGTCGGAAAACTCAATGATTCTTAAAACACTCATTTGCCAGTCGAACAACTACTCTTTGTGATGACGTAATTTCCATAAACTTCATTAACGGGAAATGTCCACGAATTACCGCATTGCCTTGAATTCTGAGTAACCCTCAAATACCTTACCAATTGTAAATGAACAGCTCCGCTGTTTTCTGTAAACGAAATGTTGAAAAACTGTGTCTTAAAAAACTGCATTGGATTCTGGGAAGAGTGAGCCGTTCCGGCTTACCACCTGTCAGTGGCCACAACACGAAACTCTAGACAGTAGACATGGCTATTAAATAATAAACCAATTGACAATACAATGCTAGCATGCTGTGATCAATATATACTCATGACAAATTTAGTATTGATGTGAAACTGAAAAATGTTACGCATGTATGTAGTTGCTTCTTGGAAGGCAGAATCTGCCACGCCTCCATCACCATTTCTTATTGATCCTTACTTGGGATCGATTTTTCGTTAGAAACATTTCAGTTGTTTTGGCTAAACTTACTGGCGTTTTAAAGGAGCAATGCCTACATTCACACCCAGACTACTAGCCTTCCCTAACATATCCATTTGTTAAAAGAAAACATTAAAAAATAGGTGTTAATTCTTCCAAAGAATCTAGATTTTTATTAAACCAGGGACTTTACAGGCCACGATGCCGAATGGTGAGAGTGCTTATCAGCGTTGATTTCAAGTAAGGCAATTAGAGTTGAACAGAAAGGGGAACGGAAATGACGTTACAGTCATGCCAGACATACTATCCCATTCTATCCGTAGATATGTGGTTATTCACTACATTCTTTGGGCTCTGCTGTTTTAAGAGTGTTCCCTTGTTCGAATCCCTGGTTTGCTCTACCCGTAAGTTGGCTTTCTTTTCCCCCGAGGGTCAGGGAATTCAACCACTTCAGCTGATAAATAAACTACCTGTTCAGATGTACATCCTCTTAAGATTCTGGAAAGAAATTAAACAAATCCAAGTCAATAACTATGGAAAAAAATGATAATAAAAAAATACAATAAACTTACAAACAAATTTGGACGTAAACTACAGAGGATAAGAATATGTAACCAGATCATTATATTTTTTGTTTTGTTTTTGACTGAATACTACAGAAAAAAAAATCGTCTTTGTAATTATGTTTTATCAAATAAAGAACTACGAATTGAGTAATGAGGGTGATTGAACAGCATCATATCAAAAACCAAAACTGGTAAAACGGACCGCCAAGTTCCGAATGGTTCGGCCTTTCAAAGGAGTGATATCAACACACCAAAACATTCGCCAACTTAAAATCGCACCGCTTAATAGTTCGAAGGTTAAATGAAAACTAGAACAATGCTACTTTCGGTAGCAATGTTCAAGCTACCAACGTCCAAATTATTATTCGATGCGATCAGGTTGGCGAATGTTTTGGTGTGTTGATATCGCTCCATTGAAGGGTCGAACCATTCGGAACTTGGCGGCCCATTTTACCAGTTTTGTTTTTTGATATGATATCAGTGCTTTTTTGAAATTGTGTATTAGACTCAACTCCACTACCGTGCAGATGTGTAATAAAGTGCCACTTCAACAAAAAATTTGGTTTTCAACACTTTGCTGCCACCTTTTGCCTAGAGGCCAAATCATTCTCGACTTAGTGACCTCTTTATAGTCTTTTGGTTTGGTTTTAATTTTGTTGTAATTTGTTTTGTGTAGTTAAGTTTTCGTGTGTTGATATCACTCCTTTGAAGGAGCACCACTCTTAACTTGGTAGTCTCTTTACCAGTTTTTGGCTTTGTTTATTTTGATTTGTTTTTACAGTTTGTTTATTTTTCGTGAATTGGATGTGAATACAATTTCTTTGTCAACGTTGTTTAGATTTATCGTGATACGCTAGTGTGTGTCTAGGTATGCACGTGAGTATACACGTTGTCATTGTCCGAACTTCGGCCGTCCAATGAGAGATGATGCCGACAATACTAACAATTGTTATAACAATATTTTCGTACTTACGCGCCCTCCCACGCCTTCCCCGTTACACCCCCCTCCCCTCCTAGACTCTAAATCATAAAAGGTACGCAGTTCGTATTGAACTGCAGCCATTCGTCCAATTTCATAGCTGGAAGCATTCCCATTATCTCGGTGTCGATGAATAATCGCCCTATGGAAACTAACATGGGGATGAACGGACTAGCTGGCTAGCTAGCTAGTAACTAGTAAGACATTTACAACGTTATTGCGGGTCAGATTTTGCATTGAAAGCAGCTTAGCTAGCATTCGTACACGAGTCAATTCTTGTCAGGTGATGATTGCTCTCGATTTCAACACAATTTAAGCTTTTGTACCGCATTATTATTTTTCCTAAAGTGGCTGAAATGTTCTTAACTACGCTTTCGGATATTATACACTAACACTATGACGTCGCGCTACAATGGTTTACAACTTCGACAATTTAATTGAATGACGGGAGTCCCACTTTGTGCTTCACCTTTTTGTGAACTTTTTCGTGCTACAATTATGTATCGACTTTGTAAGGATTTTTAAAAGATTAGACAGCCAATCAGTTGGTATATAGCAGCCGTTCCTAACCTTTCTCTCAGTATTCCTACCTCCCCCTACCCCATGCCGCATATAGGGGTGGTGCAAAAAGTGTAAGGAACCAAGGCCCAGGAAGCAGAGGACCAATAATTTGCATGGCAGGGGTCCAAAATTTATTTAAATTTACGATTTTTGTGAGTAGGAGGATCACTGTTTGTAATTCTTGTAATTTTGTAATTTTTCTAATTTTTTTTCATGAAATGAATGGCACTGGTTAGGATCTAAAAATGTTTAATATGTAACGTTTAAAAACAGTTGGAAAAAGGTACCAAGCAGTATGGTGGGAGGCACTTCTTCGATAGCTGATTGAATCTCAGTCTACAGGAATTGCAAGCAGCGTTCAGAATTTAGTTATTCATCAAAGAAACTCTTTTCGTTGCGTGTAGCATTTGCGTCTTGACGAACATTTTACACAAACTTTCTCCTGGCTAAACGCAACAATGTATTCCACTTGCGCTCACCTGCAACCGCTATCAAAATTAAAACGTTGCTCTTTTCGTTGCGTGTAGCATTTGCATCTTAACGAACATTTTACACAAACTTTCTCCTGGCTAAACGATACAATGTATTCCACTTGCGCTCACTTGCAACCGCTTTCAAAATTAAAACGTAGCTCTTTTCGTTGCGTGTAGCATTTGCGTCTTAACGAACATTTTACACAAACTTTCTTCTGGCTAAACGCAACAATGTATTTCCCTCGCGCTCACTTGAGCTCAACAACAATGCACGTCGGACTAATACCTTCAAAACGGGTGAGAAGAAGGATATCGCCCGCTTTCCTCATTCTGGAATCCAACAATGGCTCGGGCGCTGTACACCCTCGACATTGTTAGATCCCACAACTCGGAAAGCCGGCGATATCCTATACATCGTAAATGGTTTATGTTGTGTTTATCGACAGATATTTACTGTCTTTGGTGCACAATATTGCTTCATGCAGCAGCCACAAGCAACAACTACCTGTCGTATTTTATTGTTGTTCACATGGATGCAATGTTATTTTATTTGGTTATCATTTTTACAGAAGCATTGTTGTTCCTGAAATGTTGTTGTGTATGACTCGCCTGCCTCAAGTTATACAACAATGACCGTATGTATTTTCGGTAGTTATTAGCTCTCGTTGAATACTCAATAAATTTTCAATACACAAACAAAATTAACTTCAGGTAGAATACAGTATGAAAACAGAACAAACATATTCTTCTGAGTCAGCTGTAATATTTTTATTTTCATAAAAAGTTTACTATATAATTTAATTGTTTGCTGATTACGATGTTGGAATGCTCTTGGTTTAAAGTCTTGTTTGGTTTCTTAGATATTGTGGGATTCTCATGATGGTGACTGGGGGCCAACTAAGTTGTACCCTTGTGTTTTTATTAAATTCTGTTTGTATTTAGGTTGTGGAAATAAAGGCACTGAAGAAGGTTGCTACTTGACAAGTAAAACTTCCACCTGTCAGTCAATATTTTAATTAAATTTTGGAAAATTACTTGAGTGTTTAACCGATTTCTTGTCCAACTGAAAACAATGAGTTACTGTCAGTGGTACAAAGTCCAATTACCGTAAATCTTCTATTTGTGTCTGGGTTCAAAATTGTAGCCGGTCTCTAATTGTTGCCGGGTATTTTCCTATTCTTGAATTAGTAGTAGCCGGTCTCTAACTGTAGCCGGGTCAAAGTGGTTTGATTTAAAAAAATCTTATTTATTAATGGTTGCAGCCATGTTTAGGTTTGTTAAACCAGTTTGTTAAACCATGGTGGTATAAGTCATTTATGTGATATTATTCTCCATTTTTAATGTCAGACACATGTTCTACATGTAGTGATCCCGTAAATTTCTTTTCTAAATTGTGTGGCAGCCGGTCTCTAGTTGTAGCCCGGTCTCTAGTTGTAGCCGTGTCAAAATGGCTTGATTTTTAACCAGTAGAATTTTTACGGTAAATCAATTTATTAGTAGTGTACCTCAGGAAAATGCCGTGGATTCTCTACTCTTTATTTCTTTTTCTAAGCAATTTACATTCAAATTCGTAAAATACATCTACGGGTATATTTGCAGATGAAATAGAGATATGCACAGTCATTTTATTGACAACTCTTATTTTTCTCAATTACTTCAAATACACAGCTATCGTCTTGGTCAGCCTTGTGGCAGTTGCTAATTTCTATTAAGAAATGCATCATACTGCATATTCGAAAACTTAATTTTAAATGGAGTTTTCGACTTTCTTCTGTTTTTGTTTTGTCACACACAGAAACTGTTAACAGTTTTGGCATTTGGTTAACATCCGATCTGGAAATGACAACTCGCTATAACCATATTGTAAAGATGGCAAGCCAGAACTCTGTATGGCTTAAATACGTGTTTACCACAGGAGATGTCGATACACTTGTGTGGGCCTTTAAGGTGTATGTTAGACCTAATCTCGAGTATGCAACTGCTGTCTGGTTCCCTTACTTGGTGGGCGACATGAACCTAATTTAATCTGCAAGTCACTTTGCTGTTTAAAATACTTTTCCTACGCCAGCAGGCTAGAACTAACAAAATTAGGTTCGCTTGAATTGTGCCGTCTGTGGGCTGATTTGTACCTGTCGTATTCATTACTGCATGGTCTGGATGGTGTGGCCTTCTGCAGATACTTTGAGCTCCGTGCTAATAAACGTACACGTGGTCATCTATAACACTTGTTGCCGAACCTTCGACTTTTCGCAATGACTTTTTTGCTAACATGGTTGTCAAGGTGTGCAATGATTTACCTGGCGAGTTGGGAACAGCTGCCTCATTCAATTTTATTACGCTTGGACCTACTCTTGTGTCTCCGCTTGGGCCTACGCTTGGGTCTATGCTTTGACCTAAGCTTGGGCCTACATTTCAGCCAAAGCTGGGCCAACCTATGGCAAACACTTGGCCAGAATACAGTGAGAAGCTTGGGCGAACTTTAAGGATTCCTTACATAACCCATATTGGGGCCAAACATGTGAGCCAACACTTTGGCAAGACATTGGGCCAAACCGTTCCGCTAATGCATCTTTATCTTATTTTTGGTTGCTTAACAAACTTGAGCTGATCGTTAGTGAAAACCGGGTCCATTTCATACCTGTATGTTCTCACACCAAATCTTTGATTATTATTATTATTATTATCATTAATAATAATTGAGATACAGCTATAAAATGTTTAAAAATAAAATAAATTATTTAAAAGTAATTTTGAGCCATAATCATTAGTTACAGGCTTATAAGCTGTAAATGCAGGTCTAAAACAGAAACTCCTAAAGTTAAACACTTTTTAGCCTAATGGATGATGTTACTCTCCTACATATTCCAACTCGCTGAAGTTGAATATCGTTCTTTTTTCTTTATCATAGATTACATTTGCAATTCTGAAAAAGAAAATCGTGCTTTGATAATCATCTTACAACCCCCTGCATTAGAATATACAAACTCCATTCCTTTGATACACATTGTTTCAGTCCAAACTTGCCTTCAAAAATAAATATGAGTTGCCATAACGTGTATAACATTTTTAGTCGACGTTGTATGAAAACTAGCGAAATAAGTATCATATGTGGTTTGGTTTCTGATTTGGTTTAAGGGAAAACAAGAAAATGTGTTTAAGTAAGGGTGAAGCTAGCTAGTGTCGACACTGTGTGACACTGTGCTTTCTGTGAATGTTATTGGTGTCGGCGGCCACTTACGGTCCGGCACTTCCTTGTTGATTGTTACCATCTTGATGGTTTTCGTCGTCGTTTCCATCTTCCGCATGACATTGTGCGTCAATTGGGCGATAAGTCTGTCCTCCTGTCCGGTGTTTTTCAATTTTTGCAGGAGGTACAGATGTATGACAAGATTTAGATTAGGGGTTTGAATAATATCTCTGTAATGTGTGGTGCAGTGGCAACCCGGACCACTGCACTGTGAATGAGGTTGGCGCTAATGACCAAGCTGTCGACGCGCCATTAAGCCTCAACTCCCCCCCCTATTCTTTCATTTCAGCACTCGAACAACGCGTGATAACCTATACTAAAAGCAAACAAGTCTTCTACCAAATTTATTGTCAACTATCATCAATAGCTGCTCTTACAAAAAGTGTGCGAACTGTCAACATTAGCAAGATTCGATTCCATCGCTTGAAATATAATGTCTGACGTTGTGAATTGATGTACTCATCGACGTGATCTTTACACCCTCCACACGAATTGTGTACTGGCAGTACACATTTTGCATACAATTTTTAGTAGTCGTACACAATTCATGAGAAGGCTGTTTAGGCACACAATGAAGAGTGTCGTCAGTGCTCAACTTCTTCCGTTACAGTTAAAATACTCAGTAATTTCTGATACAAGCTAATTTAGGTCTCCACTTTACCTCTGAAGGTTTTTGTTTTAATATCTGACTATAGCACTTGTTCGACAGTATTTTGTTGACATGTGACATATTTTCTATAATCCTCAGCCATTTAGGACAGCTTCTCTAAAGTTTTGACAAAGATAATGGGAGATATAACGTCACTGCAGACTGAAAATTATATAAACGATAAATACAAGTTGAGTGAGCCATTCAAAAATTGCAGATATTGATTTGTAACAAGTCCTGCCTGACAACTACTCTACTGACATAAATCAAATTTCAAACTAATTAAAGTCATAACAAGACATGTGTTGGGTTTCATGAATATACACAAAAAAACTAAGACCCAAATTGCCGCATACGTAAAATAGGTAAGCACAAAATATCCAAGATATTGTCCATTTTTGGTAACTAGCATGAAACAGAGTCTACACAGTCTGGAGACTATATCCTTAAACAACACAGCGAGACACATTCTGTTTTAACCACAACAGGCACTATTATTGAAACGGGTGACAAATTCAGAATACCCGCAAATTCCCCCAAATTCAGCATACCTCTCCCAGCACTAATAGATTGAGAGTACATATTAACCTACGAATGAAGAAGAAATTTATTTCTTAATTGTTAATAGTTTGGCTATAGTGCACCTTAGCCAACTTTAGTAAAAGACAAATAATTGGTTTTTAAAATTGGTTTGAATAATAATTGAAACTGGTATAAAGTTAATTAATATTCCAAACATCCCAATAGATGAACGTTTCAAGGTTATTTTGAACGATGTTGTCAATTATGTTACGCTATTCAAATTCAAATGAAAGTTAATTAAAAGTTGTAATTAGTTTTCTCAGCTTTCCCTAACTCTACATACATGCGTCAGAAACACTCCAAAAAGAATTAGTGTTTTATAACATGATTTATTAACAATCAACCGGGTTTAATTACTGGAGTTCGATAAATGGCACACCCCTTGTGCAAAGCTCTCTAGCTATTACAATGGTGCCATTTTGCAGAAAATGACGTTGCGATAACAGCACATCCGTCCAGGTATGCTCACACACCATACACAAACTTTATTTTTACGTTTCTACCATATGCCACTGCTGAGCCTTGTACACACATTTACCACTTGCAGAAATACAATAATTAGGCACAATTACTGGCATGCCGAATTGATATCCACCAAGGAAGCATGTTATTGGGTTGCTGCCATTTGGTTGTGTAATTGTGACGGTAATGAACTGTGCGAACAGGGCCTTAACGTGGGTACTATACCCGATAATTTAAATAAAGTGTCTGACAGCCAGTCTTGTCTCAGTACCCCATCTTGTTAAGGAGATACTGTAACCACTTAATGTTCGGACGATATTTTTTTTACAATGAGCTGCTGTGAATTTACAAATAAAAGATAGTAACTGAATAGTTGTGACACTCTTCTGAAGCACTTAGTAATAACAATAGCCTCTCTTGTCTGTTTTTGTGAAAGGTCGAGTGGAACGATAGTATATAGGAAGGTTGGTCCTTCCTCAGATCATGAAGTCGTTTTTCCACCAATATTTACGTGTGACGTCACTGGCTCCTGTCTGGTTTACCTTGTGTGCATGTGAGAAAGCCATTGACCTGCATTGTGACGTCAGTGGAGACAGTAAAATCAACAGCCAATGGAAAAGCAATATGCAAAAATCTCGGAAGAGACCCCTTATTTTGTATAACTCTTCTATATACTTCCTGTACCGCTTCCTATACAGTCTATTCGCTATGTCACGCTGTTGGCGTTGATCCATGCTTCATAAAATTTAGTAAATGCTAAATTGAATAACTTAACTATTAGAATGCAATATTTTTCTAGTTTTCGCTCGTTGTTCATTCATTACATGGGCAAAGTAGCCTGTTGGTTAGCATGACTATATCATGTGCTAGAGGTCCCAGGTTCAAGTCTGGCCTCAGCCACCCAAGGTATTTTCGAGAAGAGAAGGGCCCTGTAATACCTCTTGCTCCTGCGGATTATTTGAATTAAAAAGCACTAAAGGAATTAAAGCCAATACAGTGTGCAACAATTTTACTCGTCGTTTCGAAGCACCATGTAAGTTGTGGCATGTAAAAGATCCCGGGATATACCTTAGCTATAGTGCTGTACAGAGGGGGGGGATTGAGGCTTAATGGCGCGTCGACAACTTGGTCATTAGCGCCAACCTCAGTCACAGTGCAGTGGTCCGGGTTGCCACTGCACCACACATGCTGCACATCTGCTGTACAGATGTGAGTTCGTACTTCCAAATGGCGAATTGCTGTAGGAGCATATTCTTTTACGTCCAATGCAGATTCTCTTAGTGGTTCTTCGATGGAGCCTCTGAAGGGAGGGTTCATGAGCCACCAGCCTCCTCTTGTGGTGAAGATATCAGAGCAGTAAAGTGACCACTCATAAAATAAGGATAGCAGCCCGTATTAAGTTCACAATATTATTAGGGTAAGTACATAATAAGAATGAGGCTCAATACGTTACAAAATGTAAAACCAGCTACATCATCAATAAGGAGGTCCAATACTTAAGGCCAATGGCACCAGGAGGGCAAACTGTGGCCAAACTAATGAAATAAGGATTAGATATTCTAAAACACTGACTCGATCATTGTGTGCACGAAAATCAATTATGAGATCATAAATACACAATTTAATAATAATTATTATTCCAAAATAATCATTTTGCTTATTAGTTTTTATTAATTTATTTTACGCTGTGCAGTAGCTGTTACTCGATCCATCGTGCAAATGAAAGTGAATTATGAGCTATAGGACCATTTGGATTTTTTGTTTGTGACAGAAGGTTTCAAAAGGGAGATAGTTTTCATTAAAATTTGCCTAATTGGATTTTGTTAACAACAAAACGCGGTTGGCGTATGAATATCAATTATAAAGCATAGAGTTAATTAGTTTTGAAACTGCACTGGCATAATTGCGTGCAACTGTAGCTGTCAAAAGGGCGTGAGACTCGGGTCAAATTTTCTTAATTGTATTTTACAAATTACGAGGTGGAATTCGATAAATGAGGCCATGTCGTAAAGAAGATCTGCAGCAATGTAACATCAGTTTTAGTTGGTTTAAAATAATTAGCCTATGCATAGTTACGAATAAGGAGCAATGTGTAGAAGATTTTGGGTCGAGAGTCTTGGTAATGAGGGGGGGGGGAGATGAGGCTTAATGGCGCGTCGACAGCTTGGTCATTAGCGCCAACCTCAGTCACAGTGCAGTGGTCCGGGTTGCCACTGCACCACACATTACAGAGATATTATTCAAACCCCTAATCTAAATCTTGTCATACATCTTGTCTTGGTAATGACTTGCTACGTCACGTTATATATAAATTGATTATATTTTATGTATCCGTTTCTGAAATTTAGTAACTAAGTTCAATGTATTAGCCAAGATGTGTGTGAATACTACAAATAAAACTTCTTTTAAACAACAATCTAGATTAGTTACCAATATTTCCGTTCTTCTTGGTATACGTAGCCTAGGCTGAGAAATAAAAGAAGAAGAATTAGACTCATGGGGGATTGAGGTTAGACTTGTAGGCCGTGAATACTCATATACAGTTAGCATATAGATTGAATTTGCGTATTAACGGTTTTCAATCAAATTCAAGCATTTGATTGTTCAACATTAATTTCTGAACTATTTTCCTGATTGTATGATTAATTTTCTGAATAATTTCGTATGTTTCATAGTGAAAACCAATCCATTGACTTATAAACTAGATCATATCAGTGAACTGAAAGTATAGATCTGGTCGGCGACTGGATAGGTAAACCTGCCAAACTCACTACCATCCAATGTTAGCCAGATAAATGTGTGAGACTACCATCCTTCTCTAGCAACTATGAGGTATACTTAACATGATTTTGGCCTATTGTATTCAAAGTCAGGATTCAAATACCCAGGATTCCACTCCTCTGCGTAGACTACTTTCTCTTTAGAAACGTCTGGAGTAAAGGATATTAATCTCATTCTCTGCTTCTCATAGTACAGTATCATTAATATTAGGAATACTCTCAGCTTCAATTGCGTTACACCCAAAGGTCAGGGTGTGATAGCATTTAGTCGTAGGCAAATCGAACGTGCTCAGCTTCTATTGCTTAATGCCAGTGAGTATTAAATTTAGGCCTAGTTGCAAATGGCTGAACTTAAGGTGTCATCACCCAGCTAGGGTGTTTTTTACCTCTGTATTACTGGTTAGTAATCGTCACTGAAAACACAAGAACAAGCTCGTGTTTGCGGTCAACGGTAGTTAAGCGGATCTTCGCCTCTATTCAGGACATATGACATCGTCTTAACTTCTTAGTGTACATGAATTGCACAAGCAGAAAAGCAAGTCTGCAGTTAGTTTGCACATCACTGGTTCAATCAAGCAATGAATGCAAAAGTGAATTTAGACATGGCATCCTGAAAATAATTTCAAAATCTTGCCTAGGTGCATTGATTATTCACCCAATGTTGTCGTTGTGTTTTTTTTAGTTCTCAGTGTCCCATAATCAAAACCCAACTTGGTGAAATCTCAACTCCTGCTGAGTCGCTATTGTAAGTATTCCGTGTTCCCTTTGTCAGAAAAATAAAAAAAAGTAGCATCACCCATAATCGCATAGGCCTATTTTGTAGCCTATCAAGTTTGATCCCAATCTGACGTGACTGACAGACAGTCAGATAGACAGAGACTTTCAAAGTATAGTAGGCTAATAAATCTTCGCAAAGCCAAATTCCTTCGATTAAAATGATTTGTTGTTGGCTGGAGAACTAAGCCATATTATTTAACCAAAGTACTATTCCGGAACTATTTTGGATTTCCCAAGGCTGCTGGTGGGAATTTAGCTGGCTTAATTTGTAGAAATTCATGCACAAAACCAAAGAATCTTGTACCCCAAGATACAGATCATGGAATGTTATTCCTCAAAGTTCAGCCGTATTTTTGATAGTCGTGGTCAGTTTTTCAATTTAGTATCTAGCCTTACTTTCTTCAACAGTTTAATTTTTTTGGCACGTTTCTTAAAGCAAAAGAGCATGTATTTCAGTGGTTTGATAATAAGTGGACTAGATTTCCACAGAAAAAATAAAAAGTACACTAAGCCTACATAGTAAAATCACAAGATGTGACGTTTTCGTGTTCTGAATTAAGCTACAAAACCAAAACCAATACCCTAGATTTTTAACACAAAAGTACAAAAACTTTTTCAGTTTGTTTTTCGCACAGCATACAAGCTTTTGCATCACGTGGGAAGGATATTGAAATGATTTAAGAAATGCAACGCATTTATAGTCAGCAAGCATTGTTACAACCATAACAATCAACAAATTTAAATCCTTATCTATAACAAATAAATAATTAAGCGACCCTCGTTTCGTATGCCGTTGTTGATGTAGTTGTATGTACCAATAAATCACCGGGTGATTCCTGTATGCATTTCATCAACACGCGAAGTATTCTGAAATCGGATTCCCTGATATGTTTCATTTGGATTTGTTCATTTTCGCAATTTATTCTCTGCTATTCCTGCTTTGACTATTTTCGCACTAAATAACGCTTCCAGTACAATGGTGTAATCGGAAAAGAAGCTACAAACATGCTACATACTGTGTAGGGATACACAAATACATTAAAAAAAGTTCTAATTAATGAAAAGTAAATACAGTTTAATTTTATAAGTCACCTAATAATAATGTTTAATAATATAATAATATATAGAGACGATGCTCGAGGAATCCCACACCCAAATTCCCCGGCGGCAGATGTTAAATGGAAAAAGTACCATCATTATTACAGTTGTTTTTTGCCGCATGAGGGAGGAAACCGGAGTACCCGGAGGAAACCCTCGGGCAACGGGCGGGAAACAACAGGAGAAAAACCCGTATGTATACACTTCCTATCGCCAGGGTCGAACCCGGGTCTGTACGAAGCCAGAGATGTACCTGGGACCAGGACGCCTATCAAATCTGATGCTCCAGTGCTCGCAGCTACCCGTGCACTCCGGGTAGCTACGACCCAACCCTACTAATGGCGACAATTTATTTGTGTGATGTTATTTTTTAATTATACAATTGCATTAATTTCAATTAGGATTTTAATGAAGTTAAAAAGTATTAGGATGGGTGTGGGGACTGATGGCTCATAATCTTCGCCCTGCCAAACATTTTTTCATGAAGTGATTTACACAAAATTATTTTTTTCTGAAACTCAGCATGATAATTGTTAAAAACTGATACCTATTTACATTTTTCACATATTTTACACATATTTTTCTCATATATTGTATATTATTTTCATTTTTTCACGGGGGTTGGGACAAAACCTTCGGCTTGAAAGCGTAGGGGGATGGTCCCCCTATAGGATTGACGCTGAAGTAACTCAGATAGTTCAGATTTGAGATATAAGAATTTTTAGAGATTGGAGATGAACAAGTTTGATATAGGCAAAATATACGACATTTGAGATAACGGAAAAGTTAACCAGTGTACATAATATCACAGCTAGGCATATAATTAAATTCCTAAGGTCAGAACTACTTAGCCGTGTAATACGTTCGTTTATACCGAAGCGAACGAATCCAACACCTATCTGTGCAAATGTTATCGCTTCTTAAACACACACACATATAAACCACCCAACTATTCAACCACTCTCTCTTTGCTCGATCGGCCAATAATATTAACATATCATTATTATTTTTAAAGTTGCAAAATATGCACATAATACACGAGGAATATGCCATTAATTGATCAAGAGGGCGAGATCAAATCTCTACCGTAACAAAACGATCATAAGTTTGGTAAATTATATGTATTAGGGCGCGTTTACGCAAGGACAATTTTCTCGCTCACTTGGTCAATACTAAATCTGCTGGCTGCTTCTCGCTTTTGTTGGAGAATGCTGCTTTCAAGTTGTCTATACGTAGTAACCATGGCAACAACGTGGACGCAAATTTCTCCTCGTGCCTCGCAACACGACGTACGATGCTTGAAACATGACACCGTCGATTTATGACAACAAGAAAACAATTTTTACTGCAGTACACGACGACGGACAGATTCCTGAATACCGGCATTAGAAGGTTTGTCTTCGAATCGATAACTCCGAAATGGACGCCATGTTGGATTTTGAATTCTCGCTGCGAGTAGCTATTTATTCTACCGTCGTTTGATCACTGCTAGAAGCTTTTTTTTCAGCGAGAATAGCAAATTTTGGAAATAGCGTGAAATGGCAACAATGTTGTAGCAATGTTTAAAATGACTGTTGCACTTTGTTCTTTGTCCATGTTGTTATTCATAATACATTTAATTTGTTGTCTATTACCGCAATCATTTAATAGAAATGGGAAATTAACCGTAAATAAATAACGGTTGCCTAGCAAATAGCTTTTGGCGAGCGAGAAGGTCTCGTTGCGTAAACGAGCCCTTAATGTGTCAGGCTAAAAAAAAA
>JAHWFP010230266.1:0-17876 GCA_023313725.1 Lithobius niger | reverse complement strand
CAAAAATGACTAACAGGAACGCCAATTCGAGTGTTCAAATTTAGAAAAAAAAATTCCCTTTTTAAAATTTTAAAATATAGTTTAACTGATTAGCGATTATAAGAAAGGTAATGAACCCCAAATAAATGTCACCAGAATTCAGCAAGTAGCAGTAACCGTTGTCAAGGTCAGGTATATTTTCCTTAAATTCCCATCCCAATTCCGTAGCAAACCAATTCATGCCTGCCGCGTGACTGCCAACCCTTACAGTAATAGGGAGGAAGCATAAAAAAACATGGGCAAGTTGGGGAGGGGAGGGTATTTGATTGGCTGATTTTCCACTGACAAGCGAAAGCAAAAGTACTCGGGGCGCAGGGCCGGATCAAGAAAAAATTACGCGCAGAAGAACACAAAAAGATGCAAGAGCATCTAAGAAAATGTTTGTGAAAAAAAAGAAGGTTACCGTGTATTTAATCGTTTATGAATTTTCCCTGGTCTGTGTGAGTCGCCCTAAGATTCCATACGTATAATTTTACTTGCAGCTTTTATGACCTTAAAACAGTTTTACTGTTACCAAATATCATCTTAATGATTTAACTAGCGGAGTCACTCGCTTCGCTCGCTCATTCCGCGTCGTCTCGCTACGCTCGAGAAGACTTCTTGCTGCAACACTTATGATACAGACAGTTCTTCCACATAAAAAATGGTCAAGCAAATTATAAGAGTGTAGTTTCGGTTATCGGTTATCTCGAGAAAAGGTCAATATTATTTTTTTACGTCCATGGAGGCAAGCGAAAAGATCAAGCAATTTATCAGAAAAACGCTGTTTCTGATGACAAACGCTGATTTTCGTTCGCTCTGCTCACTCAATCATCATAAACTTTTCCTCAGAAGAGTGAATCAATGTAACCACCAAGAACCACACATCACTTGTATTTGTGTTAGTGTACATTTTATATGGGTTTTCTTGTTTTACTTATTTTAAGACTATTGTGCTTTACGTCCTGCTCAGTACAGATTTTTCCATCACTTCACTTTCTGATGATCCCTCACTTGGAGAAACATCTGCAGCACATCAGATGTAATCTCCTACGAAGGTGAGAGATGAAAGATTGATAGAGCAAAGCGAGCCACACATTCAAAAGGTTTACTTTACGTGGAAATTGCTCGCTTTGCTCGTTCAATCCACGCACCTCCGTGCTACAGAAACATGAATGTTTGACACCGTTTTAAAACAAAATCAATTGTTTTGATTTTTCTCTGCATCAAGTCAGTTAGTATAAAACCAATTTTAAGATGGATATGTGGTGTGTTGCAAAATACGTCGCCGTGAATCCTTTTCCAGATCATCTGTCTTTGCTAGAGGAGGTTTTCATGAACAAACTATGACGTCATGAACAAACATGAAGAGGGTTAAAAAAAACTTTGACGTTAGTTTTTCAGGTTCTTTCGCTTATTTGAGGGTGATAATATCCAGTTACAGCGATGAAAATAGGCCTATTAAAAGCGAAATTTAATTATCTTTCGTTTGGTCCTACTCCCATCTTTGTAGGTGCTTTGGTTCCGGAGGAGTAGAGGTACAAACACGCACGCACGCACGCACGCACATGGTATGATTTTAATTATGTAGATTATTTTCTCCATGGCCTTCTCTTAGAAAGGTTTGTAGCCAGGGCCTTGTTCTTCGGAAATTTAGTGATTTGTCCTTTGGTTCTCATATTACCGTTCTGCTTCAATTAACACATCAATGGTTATTCTTAAAATTACCGCGTGCTCATCAAATTGAGACAACTTGTTATTTTTTTTCGGGCTTGACTGTTTTGGCAAAATGATGCCATAGGTACAAATATCACCTAACTAAAAATAATTTATCTCTGCAATGTTTGTTGTGAATTACAATTGCAAGTAACTGACAAAAGAAAAAAACAAAAGAACTAGGCCAATATACTGTATAGTTCATTAGAAAACAAATTTGGTTGTAGTTTTGCGTTCATGAGACGTATGTACGATGCCTTTCGAGTTGATCTATGTCTTATCAAGAATTTATAGGTGTTTGGGGAAGGTTGGAGAGGGGCGGGAGGACAGCCAGCCTAAAATGCAATGATTTCTCGGTCTGTACTGTGAAGCCATCCAAATGGATTCATGACAATTCGGTTCCAAAATTATACAAACAGTGTGATAATTCAGTTGCGTATAAAATATAACCCGTACGAAAATTCGGTCTCGCACGAAAAAAAAAAACCTTTTATATTAATGCAAATAAGTTGAGCTCCATGAAGTACACTAAAATATATTTTCGTTGTGTTATCGCTAGCAAACCTTCTGCATCAGTGCAACCAGAACCGGGGGGGGGTTCCAGAGTTGCGTTCATTCGTGGTCCAGAGTCAGATCGGCAACGACAGCCATGTTGATATTAGAGATAACAAATACATGACGCAAAAAGAACACAGCTGATGTCAGGTTCGGCGCATGCGCAGTCCAATTTATTTAAGAAAAGCGGTCTTGGAAAAGCCACCTCCATTAAAGGCCGTGTCGTATCACACCAAAAAAGGCAACTAAAATCAACAATTGACATGGTAGCAAGCGCAAATTTGCAAGGTGCTGCCATCTCCACACCAATCGGCGAATTTCAAATTAACCGACGAGGGTGCCAAATTCTGCCAACCGATGACGCCAGTTGGCAAACTTGTCGCGTAGGTATTTGTTTCGCCATCTAGCGGAGCATTGTGGAAGTTAAAGATGATACGGCCTTTACTGTAGGTGGCCATGTCTTGGGTGATGCGAAGTCATACCACGCCGACTTCGCTTGCTAGCATATAGGAGCTTGATTAGGTAAATTAAGCTCCAAAAACACAAGCCGACAACACCACAGAAAACCTTTCACAACGGGGCCATGTGTTTTCATTTTAATTTGGCAGTTTTCTACTGATAGTTCTCACTAGTTCTCAGCCTTCCTGATAGTTTTCTGTTATATTGACTACGCAGATTCAATAAATATTTACTAAAATGCGTTCATTCTGTTTAAAAGCGTAATCTTGAAAGCAAAATGTATTTAAACGAAAGCACGATGCATTTAAATTTCGTAGCAGTTGAAATGTGAAACGATCGAAACATTGAAGTTCTCAAAAAAAAAAAAAAAAAACTGGCAGCTACATCACGCCACAATAGCTTCTTCATGTTGAAAGTCTAAATATATAATTTTAAACAAGATAAGGCGGGTGCGATTCTTCCATCGTAACATCCGATGAACACGTTTATAGCTTGTCTCGTTAACTCCAGCGCTGTATCTCTTCAAAATTAAATAACCAAACAACTAGACTTCGTCACGCAAAAAAAATTCTGTGACTCAGTGAATGTTCTCATACCTCGAGCATGGATTAAAAGGACATTCCTCCCAGCGTCATTTTTATCGATCCTCCACATCAAGTACGCTCCCAAAGTTTTATTTACTTACCGTCAGTCAATCCCTAGCTAAAAAAAAAACGTTTTAAAATGATGACTGTGTGGCGTCTAGGAGATTGTCTGTTGAATATTGGTAACTTTATTTAAGTACGTCCCGCACTTATGTGATCCTTTGCGCGCTTACAATAACTATGACGTTTCATCTCTGTGTGTGCGTAACTTAATGCGGTAAAAAACTAAAATTAATTATTCCAATAGATCGCCGAAGCAAAATTATAAGTTATTAGCCTAGAAAATTATAAATTGTGATGTTAAAATACGAAAATTATTCCGGTTTGTGACGACACAATTAATGCATTCGTGCTGGTTCGTCTATTAGGCACAATGCCAACTGAAACAATAACTGTGTTCTTCGCAAGATTGGTGGAACGATAGTATATATAGTAAGGTTGGTCACTCCCATCTCACTACATGACGTCACAGCAGGAACTTATATAGAGCATTTCCGTTTTGACTTGTGCGCATGTGCGTAAGCTGTTGAGCTGTATTATGACGTCAGCGGAGGCAAAAAAATCAGCAGCAATGGGAAATCAATATGCAACGAGCTCGAATAGACCGCCCTGGTTCATCGCTGCGAGAAACGCAGCTACTATATCAGTTGACCTTGGCAAGGTATATACGCGGATGGCGATCAGCGCGTGGCTGTTATAAGGCAGGCCGGGTATTGCTTTAATTGAATATTTTGTGGTTTGCGATGGTGGTTTTACATATGGTACAGAATGGGCATTATAAAAGCATTCTTGGGTGAGCTTTGGCCAGGAGTCAAACTATGTCAGTGCTTCAAGCTGGATCGGTGGACCAGATGGTGAGGTTGTGTTACTGGGTCAAATGGGTCAGTTTGGGTCAGTTACTCAGGTTGGATCAACGAGTCAAATGGGTCAAAATGGGTCAAATGACCAATGGATAAATTTGGGTCAGTGGGTCGTTTAGGGCCAGATGGTTCTTTGGTCAAGTTGTTAAAACGGTTCGGGGTCAAGGGTGAAAAATGAAGAGTGTCTGTGGTTCGTTACAAAGGACAGTCGTCCCTTATTCTTGCCATTTCCTTGTACATCACGAATGAAAAATTGACCACACTTCAACCTGAGTTGAAGCCTTAACTAAGCGTACTCAGTGTACACAGTGTAGATTGTGTAATGTTGATGTTGATTCAGGAAATATCGATGGAAAATGAAACGGCAGGATATTGATTCTAATTGGCAGTTATGCCATGTCAGGAAATAGAGAAATTAATTCGTTGTAATTGCGACTATGTAATAATATCCGTACGCAGCTTCAAACGTAAACACGCCATTTACGAATCTGTGTTCTAGCAAAGGGTGTATTAAATTCTATGGTGTCTTGTTTGTTAGATGTTGGTGTTTTACTCCTAAAAGTCCGATGGTCTTTTGAGGTTTCAGCTGTGTAAAATTATTTTTCCCCGCATTTTTCGTTGTTATTTTCCGATGTGTGTCTGAAAACAACCATCTTATTTTACAGTTAACCATTTTACAGTTAAAACGGAAGATAATTTGGTTGTCACTGTGTTATCTACGTTGGGTGGATTTAGAAAAAAATAGGCTATCGTTTCTCTTTTTTTTTTTCTTAAAATGCAAAAGTGTAGAAAAGTCGGGTTTCGGCCACTTTATCTCTCCCAAAACAAAAAAAAAAATGTTTGAAGTGCCCACTTGCAATTAATGTTAAAAGGCAATTACATCGATTTTTTTTTTCATTTGCATATATTACCTTGGGTCAGCTACATAACAACTGGACCCAAAAGGAGCGGTGAGAACATGTTACATACGTTCCATGCAACAAATGTATTACTATATCAACACAATACGCTTTGATAGGCTCCATTTTCGGCCTATATTTGAACCTCGTGAAGCCGACTGGGGTAGCGCTATTGGCTGTGGAATGTTCAAACGTATGGCAGACCCTATACCACTTACCTGGCTCCAAGTTTCAGCTAGTAGGTCCATCTGTTGGCAATAATTTTGGTACATTCCAAGGCAAAGAATGGCGTCTTATGGTGATGCAGTAATGAAACTGTTGTGTCATATTCCCATCGCGCCCTTTACGTCTAGTTGTGTGTAGATATAACCCAAAGATAATATATAAAAATAAACATTTGGGTAATTTTCCTTTGCCATTACAAGTCAATAGAACAAACGGTTCATTAGTTGTATTAATTTATAAATTGTCAACTATAATTTTGACATTATCCAACTCGATACGCTCAGAGACCGCAGGAAAGCAGTCAGAATTCTACAAATTTTTTCCCCGAAAACGTCGCTTAAATTATCACGAAAAAAAAAGAGCAAAAACGGGTTTTCTACCGATTTTTGCAGCAAATAATACGTACGGTTTTCAGGACAAGAAAAAAAAAATGTCTTTATGATTGTGGTTACTTTTCTTGTTCTGAGCGTGCCAAACAAGACAATATCTCAATTTTGTTTTAATATTGGTGAAATAATATTTTTGAAAAACTAGCATTTGGCACGTTGTATCGCAATATTAAACTGTAAGCCGAGGTGAGTACCGCTCAAAATTTTTTTGAATATTTGTAAGTAGGTCTGCAACCAACATTTCTCCACTATTAGAATATTTGTTTAATGAATTTATTTAACATTTAATCTATCCGTTTAACGTGTTAGACGCCAAACAGGTATCAAAAAGTCAGTTACGACGTACAAAGCAGCCAAGAATATCAATGCACAATATAAAACCCAATTTTTTTGGCAAAACTCATATTCATCTTTTTCAAAGGACACCTAATATATGTTTACATTGAAAGCAACATACGAATTCTAACACTTTACGATATAGAATGATTGGAATAACCGGGCAAACCTGCGTTGCATCAGCGAAATGTGTTTCGCATACGCAAACACAAAATATTTCAGTGGTTTGTTGAACTGACTGAAACGTTGCAAAATGTTTTTTTTTTTTTTACCAGTTTTGGTATTGGGTGGATATCAAAACTTTCATAGGACATAATGTCTTATCTTTATCTTTACCTTTTTTTTCTGGAAGAATTTTATGATTATAAATTTTCTCATTGATATTTTTCAAAGTTGCCATTGCCCAGTTAGCCGTAATGTCAGACAAATAGACACGGTTTGGTTTATTGTATGGCCGTGCTTCACATGCTTAAGCTTCTTTGACCCCCAATTTGGCTTCGCTTTGCTCACTCAATCAGCTCATCCCCCTTCAGTTGCCCCTCCCGTGGTTAATATTACTGTAATCTACGCAGTGAAGCTGGATTTGCTCAATCAACCAGAGCATTCCTCTTCAGTTGCTTTATTTATCCCTGCACCTTCTTCGTACATTGTCCACAATTTAGAAAGATTTCGGCCGCATTGGGATTTATCCTAGACATGTTAAGATATTTTTTAGTTGCTTACATCTAAAACATCAGACCAGAAATCACCTGGAAATCCGGGTGCTGCAGACATTGGGTTTTAGGGCTTCGTCGGGCAGATGACTGGAAGCGGTTAACGCCTGCTACAAAACATTCGAATTCTTTTTTGATCACAAAGCATTTTCAGTTCGTCCAGGCTTTTACAATAAATATAAGGACCCTGGTTGATTCTCCAACCTATTGTTGCTTGATATCTTCAGTTGCGACATGGAAAAGAAACATAATTAAAATTGCTTGGTTGCTAATTTCAAAATCCTCCCAAGCTTTTGTCCTGACTCCTACATGCACCAACCCAACAAAATGACAATGTTCAGATCACCATGCATTTGTGTATTAGCGCTCACTGTGTAGGCCTTCCCAATTTTTTTGCTAGCCATGAGCAATAAGTCTATGGGTTAACATGGGGAAAATGTTACTAGTCACTAGCTAGACAGTATCATGAAAACAACGTTATTGCTGCGTTATTCTCTCTATGAATGGTGGACACTCATCTTTTATCTTTTTGTTTTTCTTTGTCCCTACACCTTCCCTTTACATTTTCCACAATTTGAAAGAGTTCGGCCGCATTATGATTTATCTTTAACATGGTAAACTATGCTTTTAGTTGCTTACTGTTACCAGACACGTCATATTTGCTAGTGAGGCCGCCTCTTTATCATCAACTTTCAGTCTTTTAACAATCAATGTCTACAACTGGATGATCTATTGTTACTTGGCGACAACATACTAGCGTGTGTCTACATAAAAGACGAGTACTAAAACAAGCCAAGTAACGAAAAATCGTACACTAGAAATAACGTAGCACTTTAAGCCACTTCACGTTTTGTCGGAGTGGCGTGAACAGGATTTGAACAGGCAACCCATTTCGTCCCTAGTTCACTGACAAACGCCTTTGCCAGTGGAGGAATGGGCATATTGGGAAAGTCGTTAAGTCAGTGAGCTAAGAACGAATTGTATTTCCAATTCGAGATTTGTGATATGGGTTTTTGTATTGTGCATTGGTACCCTCGGCTGCTTTTGTGTTTTAACTTATAAAATGTTAACTAGATAGCATGGAAAGTCGTACGAGCCACCCACTATCTTAAATAAGTGTCAGTTTGCCTCACTCAACATAATTTTTACAGAGTTAAATATATATACGGACACTAAATCTATTTCCGTCGCCTTTGGATTAAATGTCATCACGTTGCCTGAGCGGAGTTCTACGTTCCCATTTACCTGCCGACTTTATGCCAAACAGGTTGTGTCAGTATAGCTTAGCGGAAAGGACTCCTCCCTTTGGTTTCAGAGTTCGTGGGTTCAATTCCTCACCCAGCAGTATTCCCACAAATTTCCATAGTGGTTGAGGTCAACTTCCAGGTTATTTACCGAAATTTTTCTATATATTTTTTACCAGTTTCACTTGATTTTTAGGGCTGACTTAGTGCAAAAGAGTCGCCCGATTCAATGAAACTTTAGGCGTCAACACAGAAGTATGAAGAAAAATTGTATTTTGCCACAACGTCTTAACAAAATAATGTTTATTATGCACTTAGGACTAGGCCTAATAGTGTGTCTTTGTGTTTCCCCCGAGTTTTCCAGGTTTCTTGTGAAAAACCGGAGAATCCCTTGAGTTTTCTCTGAGTTTCAAATGTAGTTTAAATTCCCTGAGTTTTCCACGTTTTCCGGTTTGGTGGGAACCCTGTGCAGGCAGTCTGGCATTTAAGTCCAAAAGGCAACGTAAATAGGCTTGCGTCCGTATTTATTGACGTTATTTCAGCATTCCAGAGTTTTACCATTTCAGCATTCTTGTTGATTAATTTTTACAGTAATAGTCCACGACTCTTAAGCATTTGGCACCTTACTGTTTCGCCAGTTCATTTCGTCACCCATTAATGCTGCGTTGCAAATTGTATAGCTGAAAACATTCGTCACGTGACCTTTAAAAAATTATCTAACTAAAATGGAAATTTTTTTTTTTTTTTTTAATTATTCATGTCTCTGCGGCTCCTTTTGTGCAATCATTATGATTACAATCCTCGGTGTGCGCGGGGAGGGGGGGGGGGATCGGGGTGGGGGAGGTGGTGGTGATGGGGGGGGGGGAATAGTTACATTGCATTTACATTCAGTGTGATAAAACATTCACACCTGCTTTATTTTGCATCGCATTCGTGCATACTTATACTCGTTCGTTCGCTCCCCAAAACTATATCATCCTCAAGCGTGAAGAACGCACGTGGGTGTTTGCTTGCGAGGCGCTTTCGGGTAGAGTTACGCGTTTTCAAGCCGTAGGTTTTATTAATACTGACTTCAAAGTTTCACCGATGCCCCTCCTCCCCGCGTAAAGCACAGCCAGGACTCGGGATACTAAAGACGATGGGATTAGCACTTGAAAAAAAAAATAAGGGGGGAGGGGCGGTGACGGCGCCAGGATTTAATTGTTTGGAAGGCCGACAGAGGACACATTTGGAAACAGAGTGGGCTAAGGACTTTTTTTTTCAAGGCAGCCCCATTAGGCACTTTTATTCCGTTTAATTCAACCCGAACGTAACGTAAGCTTCAATACAGTCCAATTTTTTTTGGTAAACTACGCCCCTTATTTAATGCACCAAATAAATTCGGCAACACGTATACTGCAAAGTATGTAATATTATTATTATTATTATTATTATTATTATTATTATTATTTATTTCACAATCGGACCACAAAATGATCCATACAAATATCAATTAATGTAGGTTTAACTGATCTAAGCCATACAAATAATCTGGCAATTGCAAACCCAGCCAAAGCTAGCAAAAAAATAAAACAAAACGGTGTTTGTCGTCAACTACATTGTGTCCCCATACAACACGGAATGCCACACTTTCATGGTACTCCCTCTTTGACTAGCAAAGTGGGTAATCGTGTGTACAAGAGTGTTGGTGGACGCCAGCACCCCTGAGCGGAAGCCCCAAACTGCCTTCCTCCTGATAGCAGTAGCCGACAAAAGATTGTTCTCCACCAGCAGTTGACTGGCGCTTGACCATGCTGGCCGACAGTGGACCCGTCTCACGGCATTATTGTAGCAAACACGAAGCTTGTTCATGCTGGCTTTTCTGTAGTCAATCCACAAGCTGCACGTGTACAGGCTGGCACAGTAAGCTTTCAGCAGGCGGTTCTTAACAAATCTGTCACAAGTGCCAAATTTAGCTGCAAGTGTGTTCCCAGCAATGCACAATGCACGACACTGCCGGCGAATGTCTGCGTCATCACGTAGGTCCTCACTGATAATGTGCCCCAGATACCTAGCACTCTGAACAAATTTCACTAGCTTGCCAGCAAGGAAGATCTTTGGTGGTGTAAAGTTCTTCCATCCACGACCTTTGGGAACAACCACCAGGCAAACCGATTTCTCAGGGTTAAAACACAAATCCAGCTGAGCTGCAACGAGTACACAAGTATTCAGTAACGTTTGAAGGGACTTGGCGGAGGGGCACAGAATAGCGAGATCATCGGCATAACAAATATTGTTCACACAGATGCCCCCCACGTGACAACCAATGCCTTTCTCAGCAAGAGACTGACTAAATGAATCCATGTACACTCCGAACAAAGCAGGTGGAAGGATACTACCTTGTCTAACGCCATTGCAAACATGAAACCCCGCAGAAACACAACCATTCCAACGAACGGACATCTCTTGTCCAGCGTACCACTTTGCCAGCAGTCGAATGGCCCACTTCGGAACCCCCCTGTCCAGCAGCTTACCAAACAGGACCCACCAATTAACCCGGTCATATGCCTTGCTAGCGTCCAAGACACACACAAAAACAGGACTATCTTGAGAACGATAATGACGGATGGTCTCCTTAAGCACATGAATAGCATGTTCGGTGCTGTGCTTACATTTGAAGCCAAACTGGTTATCATAAGTCATCAAGAACCGTTCAATTCTAATCATGAGGAGTTTCTCCAGAACCAGGGAGAGAATGCTTGCCAGTGCAATGGGCCTGTAGTTGTTGCTGTCAGTCAAGTTTCCATTCCTGTTTTTAGGAACAGGATGGATGATGACATTCATAACCACCTTGGGCAGCCACGAGTGCTCAACACAAGCACTAAACCCTCTACCTAGCAGCTCATGGACACCACCCCAGGCATACCTAATGTGCTCTCGCTTAAGCCCATCTGACCCACAAGACTTCCCCAGACCAAAATTCTGACATGCTTCACCCACTTCCTTCACAGTGAAGGTGTTGAAGGTCCCACCGTCTTCTACCTCCTGAAGGACAGGATCACGTTGCGTCGACTTAGTCTCACTGTTGAGTAAACTACGAAACTTGTGTGCCCACAGATTGGCAATATTCTGACTCCCCGAAACGTCGTCAACAACTGTGGTCACAGAATCCTGCCTCTTTTTCTTATTGATGACAGACCAGAAGCCACGCCAATCATTCTGCAACGCGTTGTTCACAAGGGCATTATTGCGATGCTCGGTCTCCCTCCGTTTGCAGCAACGCAGAGCAGTCTTGAACGCCTTCCTTTTGGCAACCATATTCTCGTAGACCATGCCGTGCCTGTGACGGCCGTTCTGTTTCCAGACACGAAACGCAGCTTGGGAACTTTCGTACGCCTCCTTAACGCAACCATTCCAGCCGGGCACAACCTTGCGGGAATATCCCTTACGAATAGAGCCAGCATCTCGTCGCGTCGCCCCACGCAAACAAGGCACGTCAAAACTAGCCTTTTTCAGGGCCTCAACAACACTACCAAAAAACACGTCAATAGCTTTCCTGTGAGTGTTGCTCGCACACCTCGGATCCCTACATTCAACCACTTCCACGGGAAGAGCAATGTTCGACAAATACTTGTGTGTAAGTTGAGTGTAGTACTGAGTTCCCCTGGCCGTCTGAAAAGCAGTAGTGAATCCCTCGTCACCACCCGAAGTATTAACACAAGGCCCAGTGGTCTCGAGCCCATGGATGTCAACACTGATCAACACCGGAAGGTGATCCGAGAAACCAACATCGTAAAGGATCTCGCATCCTCTCGTGGAATGGGCAGCCGCTCCAGTCCCGACAATATGGTCGATCCAGGAGGTAGACCCAGTAGACTCACTGACAAAAGAGAAAGACTCTGGGTCTTCACCCAACCAATCGCTGTCCACAATACTTAGGCAATTGTCAGTGCACCAGTCTTTCAATTCACCGTAGCGGGCAGACCCAACATTGGTATTCCAATCACCCATCACAAAAGTACACGGCACAGCAATAGAGTCAATAACCGCAGCAATCATGCCCAGGTAATCGTCGAACTTCTCCCGGTTAACATGGTTGTCCACAGGAAGGTACACATTAACGAGGCCAAAGGCGGCCGTTACGCTTTCACAGCAGACTGCAAGAATGCGAGCATCTTGAGTGGGCACCGTCGTTATCCGCAACCCAAGGGACTTGCGCCAAAGAACGGCAAGCCCACCATAAGGCCTACCAAACAGGATACTAGATGCATCATCCACAGCAGAATCCCCCATCGCGCAGAACTCTGGATGAATATTGCCCAACAGAGAGAGCTCACTCGGCAGGAGCCAAGTTTCTTGGAGAAGCACAATGTCACAATTGTTACAAAGATTTTTCAGTCCTTGCACGACCTGTTTGACCGATTTACAGTTAAAAGTGACAATTTTAAGATCCATTACAGTTATTGCGGATTTCTGGGCCTCGAGTAGTAAAACCTCCTCAAAGCGACATGTGTCGGCCAAATAGACCCATTCAGAACCTTCATTTCCTCTTCTAGTGACACAGAAATCTTAAATGAAGAATAGTCCTCGTTTCTAGCCAAGCACCTAACGAACTCCACTTGGATATTAGTCTTCCAAATGCTCTGCAATCTCGTGAGCGTTAGTGTCAGGATGTAGTCTGGACACAAAAAGATGACGGAGATCGGGATTGACTCCTAACAACCTACCGTTTTCGCGTGAGCCAACAACTACCGGTGCTTTACGACTATGCCTCCGTTTATTTTCCACCATCGTAAAACCTTCATCATCCATCCTGGAATTTTTCCGGGTAGGTGGAGATCGATCAGTGTTCAACTGCCGTAGTTGGCTGGTGCCAGCGTTCGAACTCTTCACATTGGCTTTACCAGTAGTTAGTGACCCCTTGGGAGTAGTAGGTACGTTAGATCTTACCAAATCCGCGGCCACGTCAGAAAAAAGACGGTGGGGGCTGCTCATATTGTGGTCATCGCTCGTTCCATCAATACTAAAAGGTTCTGTCGGCGCTACTTTCTCAACATGCACACTAGAATCTGCAGCACAGTTATCACCAACGGCAGCTAGCACAGGCAACTAATCAAAATTATCTGTACCCACCCTTTTATTCCCATCTTTAATATCCGATGGCAGTGAAGAGTTGGAGTTAGAAACGGGCAACGCGTGCTTGTCGGCCGTGTCGTTGTTTACACCGGATGCGAACTCGGCGCCGCCATTTCGTGTCACCGCATCTCCACTTCCGCTCTCGCCACGTGCTCGATTAATGTGGTTGCCGCCATTTTTGTTCCCGTTGATATTCCTGCCGCGATCGTCGCTGCATTTAAAACACAGCCCGCTATCCTTGAAAGCTTTTAACAGGTTTTTCTGTCCATCCATCGCCGTTTGCATAGTGTCTTTCAGAAACATCTTGTCGTAATTTAGACTTTCGATTCTTTTGGCCATGGCGCTGTAGTCAACACAATCAATGCCTACCGGTGGAAGCCGCGAAATGTCTTTTGCAACAAAAGTTGGTAGGTCATCAATTTCCATACCTTGAAGCACCGTTAAAATGTCAATACAGCAGTCGTAGTTTTTATGTGCGCCCTTATTTTTTCGGCATCGATCCTCTGGGTTGGTCCTGAGCCCTTGAAGCAGGATTTTTGCTTCGTACAGTTCGTCAAACGTGAAGTGAGTAGCACATAACGTAGCCAGAGGTACTTGGGGTACGACATCCATGCGATCACACAAGTAACATAATACTTCGCTAATCATCAAAACATCCCTCCTGGATCCTTCATTAGATAATTGCGACTGATCAGCTTTGGAAATCTCAACCTCATCCTCACCTTGAGATTGAGTTGCAAGAGCCGATCGTGTGGCCATCTTCGTGGCCATCTTCGCGAACTTGCGCGAACTTCGCGAACTTAATGTGATATTTATTTGGAATAAATTTTTTTTTCAATTTTTTTTTCTGGTGGTTGTCGGGCCAGCAGGTGAATTATCTGAGGGGAGGGGCAGGGGTCAGGGACCACCCTGGCCCACCCCTAGTGCCGTCACTGGTGGCAAGAAAAATTCTCACCCCCCCACCACCAAAAAAAATCCACTATTTTCTGAGCACCATTTCCATTTTAAGCGCCATATCCATTTAGTTAAGGGCCATTTCCATTTCATTGGTCAGTTCCCAGAAAATATTTCGATCTCCCAGTCTGTTGGCACAAACCCAAGATTTCAAAATGTCCATCGCACTAAAATTTTACCCACTGCCACATGTGTGGCGGCGGTCTGCCTATGGGCCTAATTTCACGGTGAACTACCTAATAAACGTTATCGAAAAAGGATTAAATTTAGCAAAAAAATCCCCGGTAACATGATTCCCTGTTACCTAGGTGTTATTAGCACGGCCGGTAGGCAGTGCTTATTAGAGTTCGTTTGCGCACGAGAACTTTCAAAAACTGGACCGGAGTCGGAGGAGCGGCTAACAATATCAAAATGTTACAATGCTACAACATGTAACAATGGTGCAACAATACGCGAGGCTCACAAGATCGGATTATAGCTCACTCGAACAAAATGCAACGATGCTCGGGCGCGAGGGAAGTAACATTGTCGTGGTATCTTCTTTATTACCGTTTTAACTCGTAGTAGAGAACCAAAATGAAATGGTCTTGATTTTCACTTAAATCTTTCAGTTTTAAAACATAGGGTGTGAAGTCTTTAATTTTGAGGCCTCCTCAAAATCGGGCGGCCGACATGACTGAATGACTTATTTTCTTCTTCAATGCGGGCTTCGGGAAGCCAGTTGAATTGTTTCTGCGATTGTCTGCCATGATACTGCATCTGCCTGCAACAATACAGAATCCACTATCCATCGAGCTAATACATGCTAAATCTAGACACACGCTAGTGTGCGTGTGTTGCCATCAAATAATGAACTTATACCAAAGCTTGGGCAGAACCTGAACAGAAATACGCATTTCTAATGTTCCGTTTTTTCGCAAACAAAATTGGGTGGGCAGTGGACATACCATACACAACGTAGACCAAACCGTACTAATTTCGATAAAAAGGACGCGAAAAAAGCCAACAAATTAACTGAACAAAAAACGGCTTCGCCGTTTAGAAAAAAAAACCATTAGAGCTCGTATCCCCATACTCACAGCCGTGAAGGTACACGAATAAAAACGGATTAGAGTTTACTCGAACGCAACGAACTATAATTTGAACTCCAATTCCAGGGAACAATGATTATGACATGCCAGCCTCCATGCACACGTAAACAAACATGTACACCACTAATCAATCAAACAAAACGGTTGGATGTTTCAAAAACATACCCACACAAAATGAACAAGTAAGTACTCTCATGAACTAGAACTAAAACAGAAACCATCAAACACAAGCAAAAAAACTGACTAACTAGGAGTCTGCTTGTTTCAGAAATTATAAATGCACACAAAATACAAACATAGCCACTCACGCGAAACACACTTAAATATAAAACAACAAACACAGACAAATATAAAAAAAAAACCTGTATGATACACAAATTAAGCACACACACACATACACACGCACACAAACATTAAACATTTCAAACACAAACTGCGTTCACTTACTGCCGTAACGATTACGTGAAAACAGTTATTATTCCCTGGAATTGGAGTTCAAATTATAGTTCGTTGCGTTCGAGTGAACTCTAATACGTTTTTATTTGTGTACCTTCACGGCTGTAAGTATGGGGATACGAGCTCTAATGTTTTTTTTTCTAAACGGCGAAGCCATTTTTTGTTCAGTTATTTTAAGCGATGCAGTTGACTCTGTCCTGTAGCTAGTTTTGGAACAGTTCCTAACAAACAATGTTGACAATTGTTATTACCACCACATTGTTATACATCAGAATGAGGCAAGGCACTACGAAACGGCCATGACGAAAAGATGAGAGTGCTACAATGTAGTTTGATACAATGTTGTTAACTAGGCTATTTTAATCTTGCAAGTGGCATACTGGCTCATTCTAATTGGTATTCTTGCCATGCTTCTGTTTAGTTAATTTTAGCTTGTTGTTAACTGTTACACTGTTCTTAGCTAGACTATTTTAACACTTGTTATAGTACGCGCGGCGTATCTTGCGTCTTGCAGTTATTTTATGAGCTGCTACAGCTTCCTGGAGGGGGCGGCTTTAATCGACGGCCGCCATTGTTTTTGTAACCATCTTGGATATCAACAAGGCACTCTGCTACCAAAAACGTACAATCGATTATCTGTGTTCGTTCTGTGGAGAACTCAAGATAGGCTGCGGACATTATAATGCCATACTTGCTCATTTTAATTGACACTATAGATTTGCCAGGTATAAAATTCTGCCGGTCTAGATGGCTCCCATGAAATTACTCATGCCAGTTCAGTCATTACATTTTGCATCCCTGGCACCCCAGGACAATACACTCTAAATCAACAGACAGCTTGTAGAGCTCGGTCAAATCAAGAATTTATAGGGTTGGGGTTTGACCCTGTAATTCTTCGTCAAATTTATGCTAGTTTAACTGGCTCCCACCAAATTATGCACTGTTCCCAGGGCATCCCATGACAGCACTGTGTGAATAATAAAAATTACTTACTTATTGAAAGCGTAAATTCAATATTTGTATAACCGTAGACCACATACGATGGTGATGTACATTATTAACACTTAATTTATAGCTTAATTTAACTAGCAGTCATACCCGGCTTCGCCCCAGGGATTTGTTCGGCCCGTGGTTGTTCCCCGGTATTTGCTCGGTACTGCCTGATCGTTCCCTGCAACAGTCAACAGTCCTCTCACTCTCCTCTCCATTTCCTTCCCTTCCTCCTCTTTGCTACACGTAGTTGAATTTGGATAGTTATTTGAATTAATACTGCCCCTTCCCCTTTTGCGAGATTTTGGGCAAATTGGTAATCTAAACAACCCCCAGAAATTCTCTTTTAGGTTCAGTTAATGCGTAATCGCATGCTTAATGGTAACAGCTCATTCCCCACCCCGACTCCCAGTCTTTCGCTGTGGCTTAAGTGATGTGTGCCATGTGAAATATAACTGTGCATGACGTCATTTAAGACTTGCCGCTGAGATTAAAAGGATGTCGGTGTTTGGTTAGAAGGATTATTTTTGTATCCTCCACCTTCCCAATCAAATAGTGGAGCTAACATCTAGCCCACAAACGGGCATTCCCCATTCAGACCCCTCCCCATTCCCAGTTAATCGCTTTGGCTTGAGCAGTCCGTACCGTGTGAAAAATAACTCTCCTTCGTATATTACGTCATTTAAGACATGCCTTTGCGATGACCGTGCAGAGCAAATTGTTAGTCGAGGTAGCAATGTGCCAATCTTTTCAAGGCAACAACGCACCAGTTTCAACTTCAAGCCAAAGTATTGACACACTCGCACGTTTTTTATTGTTCCCCTTTCGGGGGTCGTCGTTGTCTTCATTTCTGCTATGAGACTTGGGTTTATAATGTAAGAAGATTTGACTCCATTTGCACTGCCAGTGCTGTTTGTAGAAAAGTAGAGAAAAGCCGTTTTGCAGAAAATTGTTGTTTTAAAACTCAGCAGACATGAACAGTCCTATTCCTCAATCCTTGTGTGACTTCTGCACAACAAACATAAATTGTGTTAGCTATTCACCGTGCTGTGACTACATTTCAACGCTTCCCCATGTCTGCACTTCCTGGTTCACTAGAGTTCCACGTCACCACCCGCCAGGAGAAAATTGCTCAACTTTAAACACTGAAACGGCGTCGCATGCCTGTTGTTGCGCGCGCGAACCATCACAGTTTTCCATGCCCTTCCTCAA
>JAHWFP010230265.1:0-25548 GCA_023313725.1 Lithobius niger | reverse complement strand
CCCCCCCCCCCCCCCCCCCACCTCATTCTGGTGTGATAAAACTTCCTCATTCTGGAGAGACCTGCACATCTCGGTATTCTCCAACCCAGTAAACTTGAAGACACTTCTTCCCCTCCACTTCGGGATCCGACTCCACTGCACTGATGAGGAACTCCCGGCCTCATCTACCGAAGCTCCTCACACTAAGGTAACCCGCTACCTTCTCTTTTAAAATATTAATATTGATTTGTGGATTGATTTCCTTCCTGGAAGACATTTTCACTGCAAGGGACTCCTTTTTTATATAACCCCCCCCCCCTTTTTTCAGGGGTTCCCTTGCCTAGCCCGCTTCTCCGCCTCAGAACCCCCAGGGAACTCTGTCATAAGGTGCCCGCCACCGTACGTGATGAGGTCTGTCTGGCAATGCTAAAATTGCCAGGTACAGTACTTTCACAGAAAAGAAAGAACATTTTGGCGGCCCCCAGCCAGGCCGGCTAAAAATGGTTTCTTTGCTGTAGAAAGTACTGTACCTTACGACCCTCCCTGCCTCCCCTCATGAGTCACCTTCTGACAACACCGTGAGACAAAGAGATGGCGAGCCCTCGTAGCCGCTAGCTTATATGGGAGGACCGTGCCGCTTGCGCGCGTGGTGGGGGACTGAGGCGGCCATTCAAGTCTCAAGCAACCAACAGCATCACTGGGACAGCAATGCTAAAATTGCCAGGTACAGTACTTTCTACAGCAAAGAAACCATTTTTAGCCGGCCTGGCTGGGAGCCGGCAAAATGTTCTTTTTAGCTTCTTGGGTTGGGTAGCAACTTTGTTTCCCATGTTCAAGGGTGAGTAGCTTCGACCTACTTTTGACCGTCCTTTGCTCTGCTGATGAGTTTTGACGAGCTTGTGTCGCCCCACTGAAGGAGGGAGGGGGCACTAAAACGAGAGTGGTCGGTGGGTTGAAAAGGTTCTGGGCCCGGCTCATCAGGTCTGCCGCCCGGATCTGACCTGAAAATTTAGGCATGTCGAGGTCATGTAAACAATGGCTGATGTTCTCCAGGTGAGTAGAGGGGGTGGGCTGGTCCCTGGGCAAAGATGACCCCCAGTTTTTCGTGACGTCAACCCTGAACTCTGCAACCATTGGCTTTCTATGTCCCTTTCTGGGTCATATTTTGGACTTGTAAAATTTTGGTGGTTTTATCGTCACACGAAGTTGTGTGCTTCCTCCAGTTCACTCGTTTTTCCCGTTTTGCTCTCCAAATTCTCGTTTAAAGTCATGGATCGTCCTCCAAAACGTCCTCGTCTTGAGAAGAGTGCGTGTTCGAAAATGTTGCGAAGTATTAAGTACTTTTTTCGGCTTATGTCGATAAACATTGTAGTTTTTCTAGTGTGCGGAATCCACTATGAATTTTGTGAGAAGTTGCCTGCACTATTTTCTACGTGTCTGCACAGGGAGTCCGGGGAGCCGGCGTTCGCTCCCATGCTACAGGGGGAGGATCCCCATGACTATATTTTCCGGTTATATTTTCTCGAGGTGATCCGGGAAAGTCCGGGACGCAACATCTTTTCCGAAGAAGTGCCGCCGCCCGAAACTGCTCTAGCACAGCAGGTAAGGATCTCCGGACACTACTTCAACTGTAGTCCCTTGTCCGGAGATTCCTGTCTCCATACTCGCTACTTGTGCTGTCTGCCGTTTCTGGCGGACGATGAATCCTTTAACGAGTATCATCAAAGGGCTGTGAACACCGAGAATGTTTACTCGCTCCGGCAACTGACTGTAGACTCAATGGGCATGCTGGAAGGGGATGGACTTGCGGAATCGCTGCCGGAAATCTTTCTGGAGCTTCCGCTAGAAGACATTTATGCGAACCTGCCGCCGCTTCCTCCACTAGCCCCCATTGCCGAACTAAACGTAGGAGTGTCCGGTAGCGGATTGCAGCAATGCCTCCGTCCGGCAGCCTGTCGAGAGACCTGCCCTGTGTGCCACGATGGACGATATGGTAAGAAAATTTCAATATTAATTTTGATTAGTAATTAATTTACTTCTTGTATACCTGTTTATTTGAAATATACGCTTAAACGTATTTTAATAAAAGGTAAATATAATAGTTTTGATTTAAATTTTGATGGCAATTATTGCCTTACACTAACGATTTCCGCAAAAAATAATCATGTTTAAATGCAATATTTAAATTCAAATTTACAATATTGCTCATTTTGGACCATAAAAAAAAATCTAAATATAGATGTATGTATGCAAAATCATATTATTGCTTTACTTGAGAAAAAAAAATATCCATGTTTGATATGCATTTTTTCTTAAGTATTTTACTTTTAAACTCAATGGTTCTCAAAAGCAATGATAAATTGCCTAAATGTGAAAGGCTTAATTCTTAATTTCGGTTGACTAGGCCGTATACTTTTTGCCGTTCAGGTAAGACTTAATTTTGACATGAATATTTAAATCAACGTAATGTGATTTGTATGTTATGCAATTATTGCTTATTCTTTTAATTTTGAACTGCCTAAGTAGGAATTTGTACAAATTGTCGTGCTGTATATATAATTCATTTCCTTATGGATGTAAAATTTTAAAATGTTATTCTATATTTGTACAATTTGTTCAACTTCCATCTTGAAGCAAGTATTAGAATAATTATATTACTATTTGCTCGGAACCTTCCTTATTTCCTTTGAATTTATGAAAATGAATGTTCCTATACATTTTTACTAAATATTCTTGGAAAAGGAATCCGTACTTATTTACGTATTTATTTATGGTACCCTTTCGTTGTCCAAGAATGAATTTCTCTTATTTAGTTATGTGGGTTGATATCCGTAATTTCTGACTGATTTCTGTGGGGGGGGGGGGGGTGTAATATAAAATGCAATACTTCTAACCCAAAGTTAAAATGGTTAATTTTCACGTTTTTGTGTTCCTAACCTCAACACTGAAGTACCCGGCAATTATCCACTTGGTTATCGAGTTTAACCTCGAAATTTGGATTTGTAAGCCATTAGCCGCAATGAGCGCGGCAGCGCGAACTAAGCGCTGGGTGGTTGAGGCTCTATGCGCGCAGGAGAAATTCCGATGCGCATTCGAACTCTCTTTAAAATAAAAATAGCTTACTACCGATTAGGACACTTTGCCCAATATTTCTGATATGTTGATATTTGTTTTGAATTTATTATTATTTTCACTATTCCCCCCCCCCCCCCCGGGGGGGGGGCCCGGATGGGGAATGAATATCACCCGTGCTTGAAAATAATTTCATATAATTATAAGATACTAATAATGCCGGGAAGGAAATCTGTTCAAGCTATCATCACGTTGCTTTGAACGTATTCCTCCCGTCTACAGACTACAGTGATTTCCCTCCATATTATTCCTATGAACGTGAGAGAAATTAAAGATACGTCATGTTTCGCTATGTGTGAAATATTTTACGATTTCAATTAACCTTATACATGTCAATTTCACATGCATTTTACTATCTTACGAACGGAATATTAATCCGCTGTATTTATCATTTCATTTAAGATGAACAACATGATGACAATGGTGACGCCAGTAGCGACGAGGGTGACGACTAAAGCCGTCTTCGTCACCGCAGTTTGTCGACCCGCCGCTAAAATGAGCGGTGTGGTCTAGTATGACATGCGTTTCTCTGGGGACGGCTAGTGCCGTTTGTATATAAATTGTAAATAATCTCATTGCTTAATTCCATGTATTTATGATCACAGATTTCTGAAAAATCTTCCAAATTAAATTTTCTATTATTATGATTAGCTTGTATTAAGTTTACAACTGTTAAGGCCTTAAAGCCAAAATAAAATTTTAATTTCTTAATTTCGTACTCTTACTTTTTATTTTAATTATTTGATCATTATCTTAAACCAAATTTCTTAAATTTATGATCATAATTTATTAATTTTTTCTTTCTATTTCAGGTATTTTATACTTTCAATCTTCCGTGTTCCCATTTTATGTTACTTACATGTTATTTTCATTAATTTTGATTCATTCATGCATTTGCTTTTATTTAAATAATATGTTTTGTTCCTACGTCCAATTTTAATTTTGATGTGTTTCAATATTTTGTCACTGTTAAATGTATGTACATATGTTAACTTAGCATTTTACTTATTTCATTTTTTTTTCCTATTTTCATTGTTTTTGTTGTGAATTAGATCGTTGTATTGCTTGTTTTAATTTTGAGTTCGCCACATTTTTTTTTTGTAACTATTTTTGTAACTAACTGTGTATTTATGTTCGTACATATGGTTGTATACTTGGTTTTAATTTGTGTTTTCATGTGTTAAATTGTTGTATTATATGTTGTTGCGAATGTATATATTTTCTGTATTTTCTGTTTAGTGTTTGTACATTTTTTTTTTCAAAATTTCTAATAATAATATTTTTTTTTCTTTTAAAACTACTACGTGGTTCCCGTGTACAATTTATTCCTACATTACATCTTGAAACACAGTAGACATAAGTTATTTCTTGATTTATGCCATGAAATATGTTTTTATACTATCGATTTGCAAATACTACGAGAAATGAAAATGAGCCGCTGACTGTGCGTAGCCTCCGTACTTTATTTTCAGGAAAGCTAGTTCCATTTCTCCTTGCTTGGGTCCCCGCGTGCAGAGCGCGCGTGTGCTCTCCACGTAGACGCTGTGGTTTCTTTGTTCTCCGATGGATATACAACTTTTTACTCATCATCAACGTTTGCCTCTTCCAACTGCCGATGCAGCCTAATTTCCGGTGTCCATTTACTACTACGGGTATTATAACCATGTGTGGAACCAAACATTCTTTGTTTAAGTTCGTAATCAATTTTACGGTATTTATTTTGTAAATGAGCGGCCGATTTTGGCTCGACACGTTTGCGTTTCTTAGTTAGGCTTGTTTCTGAACTGCTAGCTGCATCGTCAGTTTCGGAAGGCGCAAATGTTGGTGGTTGAATCTCCGATAAGTGATCTGTTGGGTCCTCCAACAATTGTGCTATATATTTTTGTAGTTTTATTTCAGCTTCCGTTAAAGTTCCGTTAAGCTGTTCGGAGAGTTCCAGATCCGTAGGTCCATTGAGAGGAATAGGTTGGTTATTCGTTCTTAGGAACCATGGTCTTAAATTGTTGACATGTGCGCGAACAACTTTAAGTAGGTCCAAGAAATGTACAATACGAACGATAACGTCATTTACGAATTCCATTACTCTGAATGGACCCGTTCATGCTCTAATTAATTTCTGAGAAATCTGCTGAATTGGTAAGAAGTCGCGTAAAAGTACGTAGTCGTCAACAAGAAAATGATAAGGGCGTGCCGTACGATCATAAAAGTTTTGCTGTCTTTTAACTGCTTTCCAATTTTGCGCTCGAGCAACCTCAAACGCTGCTTGAAGTCTACTCTCTAGACGAACTATAGTATCGTCACTGTCGTAACAGATTCTTGGTGGTTCGAAAGCTAGTGCACTCGGCAATCTGAATTCAGACCCATGATGTAGATAATGTGAATTAATTAACGTAGTTGAATTAGGGCATGCATTCAGAGCTATCGTCACTAGTTCGAGATATTCACACCAATTTTCTGGACAACTGGCTGAGATTTTACGTAAAACTGTCTCTATTCTCTTGTTTGTTGCTTCTACGGATCCTCCTACCCATGATGTGTTAGGAGTGAAATTTATCTGTTTAATATTGAACAAATTTGCCAATCTTGCCACAATAGCATTATTTTTCTCCGATCCGTTGTCTCCCCTTAGTTGAACTGGTGCTCCATATCTAGCAATAAGATGAGAGAACAACTTATTAGCTATAGTTTCAGCCTTCTTATCGGAAATTCCGACTGCAATTACATAACGACTGAAATCGTCAATTAGGGTCATAATATAGACGTTGTTATGAACGCTTCTGTTCAAAGGTCCAATGAGATCCAGGCTCCAAGAATATCCTGGTCTCTGTAGAGGTTGGTAAGCCCTTAGCTTGGTAGGTCTAACGTAAGCTTGACATACTTGACAAGTCTTAACGTAGTGAGCGATGTCGTCAAACATCTTAGGCCAGTAACAATGTAGTTCTATTAAATCTCTAGTTCTTTGAGATCCGCGATGTCCGGCAGCTGGTGTTGAATGGTAATCTCTGATACAATAGTTGCGTTGAGATTTTGGTATACACATCTGTGCTAGGTTATGCATCCGACCTTTAGAAGGGTCAGCTAGTCGAATTCTATACAGAATTCCGTCATAGTCTTTGTAAAAGATATTTCGTTTACTTGAAGCGTCGATCAGATCCTCTGAGGACTGATCTTTAAGGCGTTTTATGATGTCCCCTAGGTATGGGTCGTTTCTCTGTTCTGCCGCTAGGTGCTGTTGTGTCCAGTCAGGAAACTGACTGCCTAGCGCAGCGGCTGGTATCTCTATACGAGAAAGAGCATCGGAAACCGCTAGAAGTCGGCCCGATTTATGACGTAATATGAATTCGTATTCTCGCAATTGAAGTAAGATTCTTTCTAGTTGGGGGGAGGGGAGGGAGCAAATTGCTAAATGATCGCTGGTTAAGAAAAACATCTTACCTAACAAATAGCAACGAAATGAGTCAATACAATGGATAATTGCTAAAATTTCCCTAGTTGTAGTTGTTTCTTTCCTTTCCGCCTCAGTGAGGGTTCGGGAAGTGTAGGCTAGAGGATAGTTTATTCCTCCATGGTACTGGGACAAACAACCTCCGACCGCTTGCGTCTGTCTCTAGAAAAAAGGGTTTAGAGAAGTTGGGATGCTTCAATGTTGCAGCTTTTACCATAGCCTGCTTTAGTTGTTGAAACGCTGTTTCCTCTTCTGAGCCTCATATGAATTTGCAATTTTTCCTTGTGAATTTAGACAAAACCTGTGACATCTCTGCGATTGAAGATATGTGTCTCTTATAGAAATTTACCATACCAAGAAAAGAACGAACTTGTTTTGGAGTTTTAGGTGTAGGATACAATTGCATAGCCTTTGTTTTATCACCATCAGATTGTATCCCGTTCTCGTCTAACACAAAACCTAAGAATTTGACTTTCTTTCGTGCAAATTCGCACTTTTCAATGCTGAGTTTTAGTCCGGAACGAGCGACTAGTTCTAGCGCTCGATTCACATGACTGATGTGGGTTTTAAGATCTGGACTACTCAGAAGACAGTCGTCAAGATAGACGGTACAATAGGCTCCTAATACCTCCGCAAAGATCTGCTGTGCGCAGAACTGGAAGTTAGCTGGCGCTGTCTTAAGGCCCATTGGGAGCCGGTTAAAGAAATAGGTTTTAGAGTTTGCTGAAAAACAAGTCTTAGCTTTAGCTGATTCTGCTAACTTAAGCTGGTAAAATCCAAACTTGAAGTCTAGACGTGTAAAATACTTAGCGCCACTTAGGTGTGCCATGCTCTCCGTCACAGTTGCTATTGGTACACTTACAGATTCAACAACAGAATTTAGACCTCTTAAATCTACGACTACTCGATAACCAGTTGGCCTTCTCTTAATCATGAGACATGGAGAGAGCCATCCGGATTTTCCTTCTTTGATTATACCTACTCTTTGCATTTCGTCAAGGTATTTATCTAATAATTCACGTTGGTGAAAGGGAACTCGATACATCTTGGAACTTACTGGTTGAGAATTACCCGTGTCTATAGAAACTTCGTATCCCTCGTAACATCCAAGATCAAAATCGTTTTTGGAAAATGAATCCTGGTGAATTCGTAACATATTTAAGAATTCCTCAGTTTCTTCGTTATTTAAATCGGGAAATAAAAATTTATGTTTCATTAAATTCCATTCCGCATCGAGGTTTTCTTTCGATTTAGGCTTGGGAGCGTCAGCTAGTACCCTAGCTGTCTCTTCCGATGAGCTTTCACTCTGTTTAGCTTGCAAATGAGAATCTCGATGGGCTTTGCTGTTTACCTCACTGGGACTTAGGTTTTGGGTTGTCTCATTGGGACTTGGATTTTGAGCTACCTCATTAGGATTTGGGGTTTGAGCTGTCTCATTAGGACTTGTTGTGGGTAAGTTTGAGTTTACCGAATCTACGGAAGTTTCGTCCTCGTAATCTATAATAGCAGTTGTGTACGTGCCTAGGATCGTACCCGATTTTAATTCTACGTCATAAGCATTAAAATTAATACACATTACTGGAATAATGCCTGTGGAAGTTGTATTAACAAGACTATGAGCCAAACGTACAGGAAATTCGCCATTTTCGGGTTCGAACGCTCCTGTTTGGATTTCAGGATATGGAGAATGCAAAATTCCGGTTATTCTGGACTCGCAATTAGGTGGAATTACTTCGTCTCGTAATAAAGAGACTGTGACATCTATTAGTTGTTTTTTAGGCGTACAATTCCATGTGGATTTTGGGTTATTTTCACCTTCTTCGTCTGTAGCTACGTTAAGCGTGGCTACGTAAATATGATTAGGCTTGTAGTTATCTCTGTTTATTATTTCCTTATTTTGGTTATAAGCAACATGAGCTAACTCTGGTTATGCTGACATTTGGAATTTTAAATCACCAATGCTTAAAACATTATCTGGACAATTTAATATTAACGCATCTGATTTATTAGACAGAAAATCATATCCCAGTAGCACTGAAATATCACCAAAAGAACCGTCAGGTACGACAATAAATTCCTTATTTCTAGAAAATTTGCACTTCTGTATAGTAGTTAATATTTTCCTATTCGTTTTAATTTGTTTATTCCCTACACCAAGTAAACGTACCGGTGTCGGCATCGTAAGCATAGCACATTTTACACTAAAATTTCTAAGCATACGCTGTGCTGCTGTATTGGTGATTAGCGAAAGTGATGACCCAGTGTCCAGTAAACATATCTCTGGTCTATTTCCAACATCAAAGACTAAATGTGGATGAGAATATCTAACCTTAGGTTTATTTAGAACTGTATTTACGTGAACCGTGTTCGTGTTAGTCTCCGTTTGCTCTGAGTCAAGCGATGCTTCGTTTTGGTTTTCGTTTGCGCTGCTAGTATCAATTTCAGACGCTAGATGGTGCTCCGTGTACCGTCTATTGCCTGTTTGAGCTGAAATGCTCGTAAGCAAGTTTCCTCGCTCGCTTAGCGATTGGTGCTTCGCTGGTGAGAGATTTTGCTTGCCCATGCCTTTGCTGTCCCAAAATGTTAAATAGATAGTAGGTTCGTTGACCCCTATAACTGTTGGAATTCGAATTTTCCAATCTTTCTGCGCTGTGTGCGAGATGCCTATAGAGTTACCTGAAAGCATTTTAACTCCGTCTTTGTAAAATGTTTCGCTCGTGTGCTTAAATTGGACTGTGCGTTCCCCGCCTAATAAAGCAATAACTATTGGTTTATTAGTATCTACCGGATTTAACTCTTGTGTGAAAGTTAGTGGAATCCAATTCGTCCTCGAATAACGTTACGATTACCGAATCACAAGTTAGGTCGTACTTATCGTTAACTGTTTTTAAAGCTTCTGTGAATTCACTTACAAGATTTCGATTACCCTGAATCGATCTTACAACATATTTTGAAGGAACTTTACCAAAATATGACGCTAAACGTGGTAATGCTAATGTACGATCTGGTAAAGCAAGTTTCTGTTGATGCCATTCTGCATCTTAATACAGTTTGAGCATTAGGTTGTTCGCTACGTCATTCGAAAACAAAGGAATACACTTCGCCTTCAACATGTGAGTACTATTTACTTCATTATTTTGGTTAACAGGTGTTTGAGCTTGAACTGAGCTGACGTGTGGAGTTTGATCATCACTGCTCTGTTCTAGCTGAGTGTTTATTTGACCTGAATCCCTGTCGATATTCAGGCTACTAGCTCGTTTTTTGAACTATTATCACACTGATTGAGTTGTTGCCCTGGTTTACATCTGTAGCGTGTTGTGGAAACTGATTTTCGTTACTGTTATTATTTTGCCTTTGCTGATTTTGATTTTGATTTTGGTTTTGATTTTGTCTACTGTTGTTATTTTTACTGCCATTATTTTGGTTTTGTTGATCACCTGAGTTGTTGTACCCGTTATTAGTTTGAAAAGCATAAGGGTTATTATTTTTCTTGTTAAACTGATATGAATCCCTGTTACCGAATCCTGAAAAATAGTTTCCGCATTTTCCACGATTATTTCCCCTGTATCCGTTACCTCCACGACCGCCTCAACCTCTGTAATTACTTTTATTTCTAGGTGAGTTGTCGGACGTGCCCCAACGTTCCTCGTTACGTTGCCTACAACGTTGCACGTTTCCGTTTTTAGTTTAGCATTCATTTTTGAAATGCCCGCGGCCTAAACAGCGATAGCACTGCTTAGTGTTACGTAGTTTAGGCTTAACGGTGCTAACCTTAACCTCGTTTAGTTTAGGTTTAGCATTTTGTAGTTTAGTTATCCCTTTCTCTAACAAGTTCATTTTGTCAAGCATTGTGCCGAAAGCAAGGTTATTTACTTCCGCGGTTGAAATTTTTTTATCTACTGCAGTTTCGGTTGACTGAGCGGATTTAGGGTTGTGTTGTTACCTTGAAAACCTGCCAAAACTGAACGTTTGTAGATAGCTGCGTTGTACATGTTACGAAATGAAGTGTGCATTTGTGAGGTAATGTGCGCTTCGATTTCTGGTGGCATTGCGTGCAGAAAAGCTGAACGCATACCATCATCCTTAGCTATTTGTTTAAATTCCCTTTGAGCTGGGTTGTCTGAAGGTTTAATTCTCCAAAGCTGTGAAGCCATTTTCTCTAGCCTAGCTGAAAATGCTTTCGATAGTTTCATCTTCGTTTAAACGAGTGGCGTGAAACAAGTGTGGGGTTATAACTTCACCTACGCAACCAAATCTATCGATTAAAATTTCCTTAAATGATAACCAACTTTGAGATTTAGCAATGTGGGGATTCATAGCTAGAAAAATTGCTACTTCTCCCGTGCATTTGCTGCATGCAACTGAAATCAGCTCGTTATCTTTTAACGTGGGGTCAATGGTACGTAGATTTTCTGCCATTAGTGAAAATGTAAAAATATCAAGTGAATCGTCACCTGAGAAAGGCAAAATTGCTTTCTTGGATGCACGTAATTCGATTTTTCCTGTGGATCCCTATTTTGAATAACTTGAAATGACTCTGCAATAGTTTTTAACACTTCGAGTTGATTTTCTTTTGCTAGCCTAACGTTGTCATTATTTTCTTGTAAGCATGTAGCCAAAGTATGGTCTAAAATTCTTCGAACCAGATGTTCGTCTACGCTATTTGACTGCTGTCCGTTACTATGATTAGGTGTAACATTTAACGGTGTATGATTATCCGGAGGAATTTGGGAATTTACTACAACATTTGGGGTGAGTGGAACCTGAGACTGATTTTGTGAATGAGCATTTAACGGTACTTGAATGTTAACTGGCATTTGAGCATTATTTTGCATTTGGGGATGTGATAGCACATGAGGGTTTCGCTGTGTTGTTAAACTTAATGGAATGCCTGAATTTAGCTGCACATTTGAGTTTGATGGCACATTTGGGTTTAACTGAACCTGAGAACTCAATGGTATTTGGGAGTTATTTGAGGTTACCTGAGAATTATTTGGCACCTGAGAATCCTGTGATACACGGTTGTCGTGTGGGGATCTAGAACGCATTCTACCTCTAGAGTTACCCTATTTCGATTTGACCTGTTAGTTGAACGAGACTGAACTCTTCTAAGTGGTAGTAATTTTAAGGCATCATTTACATCATCTATAGTATCAATAGTATAGTCTGATTCTGAATCAGATACATCTGGAGTAGTATTAGTATTATCCTGATTTGGGATGCTGACTGAACCGTCAGTGAATTCTACAAAATCAAGGCGATTTGCGGGTTTTCTAATTGGTCTACCCCTTGAAGAAACCTGACCAGTGCCTTTAGCACGATTTTGTCTAGGTTTAGGCATGTTTTAATACTAGATTTTAACCCAATATTTAGTTATAAGTCTTAATTTAATTCAATATTCCAAATTAGTACACACAAAAAAAAATTACTGCAATTTGCAAGTTAAAACACTGAAAAATCGCTTTAAATGTGAAAATAATAAGCTTGTATAGCAGCTAACACACTGATAAGGGCAATAACTTGGTGTGGATCATGAAACACTACTACAAATAATTTTTTTCCCTATGATGGAAAATAAACTAGGTTAAACACTGAAATTACTTTGCAATATCCAATATGCCAATCTGTTATTTACCACAAAATAAACACGAAAATCCAACAAAATCAACACTGTTGTTTTACAACAAGCTTACCAACGCTATGCCTCGTGATGGTAGGCTACTAAAATTTTCCTGCAATCGTAATGCAAAACTGTTCGTAAACAACCAACAATCCGTAAATTTCAAACAACGATCATTGGTGTTCCTTGAAAATTTATTTTCGACTAAATTTCAAGTTTAAACACTATAAAATGCAACTCATTTGAAATAATGGCCCTTTTAAATTGGTTCAAACACAACCGAAATGCTTTGAGAAAAATTTTTACTGTTTTTATCTCCGGAAAAATTTAGGTAATAGAATCGCACTTATGATCACCATTGTAATGATCTATTTTAGTGAGCATTTGTCCTAAAATAAACCATTGTTGTCAGGATGAATCAGTTGTATTTAACCTAAATATAACATATGAATATGGCACTTGAAAAGGGAGGCGAAATGATAAGCAACAGATCAATAGTATTTTGGGTCTTTTAATCTACTCTCCGTTGTACAAAATATGGACCACACTGGTCAATAATCTAATTATAAGGATTGTATTTCGAGATCGGTTTGATTACATTCAATCAACAATAGTTGGCGATTAGCATTCTTACTACGGTTGCAATTAGAATAATTCCTAATAAAGGATAATTAATAATGATTAGTATCTAAAGATTAAGCACTCCGCTTACTATAAGTCAAGTACAACAATAGTTGTTAATGATACGGAATGATACTTATCTCCCGTGAACTCCGCCGTAGCTCGGGCACCCTGCTTCCCGTCTCCCGGTGTCGTACGTCGGGCACGCGGCACGGCTTTTAGATGTCCGTGAATAGCAGGGCTCAGAGAATGGTGGCAACGTGTAAACCTTTTTAAGTCGAATGATAATGCCACATTCCTGAAGTCCGCTTAAATACTAGTGCGTTATCGCTTAGCAATCTATTTGATTGATTAGTGTTCTGAATAGAAATTGCGTGTCTTGGCAGTTCAGGTCCTAAAAGTAAATTAGGTATCGTTGCGCTTGTCATTCATTGTATTGTCGCGTGCAAGGTGCATCAGCTGATTCTCGGTGTTGTGCACTTGAGTGGCTCGCCAACTAAATGAACTGTCACCTGCAGACCTTCGTGCAATAAATTAACTGTTGTAATTAGGATCGTGGTCGATCATGGATGACGTTCCAAACTAATTGGAATTCCTTCTGGAAAATCTACGCTTCGCTGATCGAGTCGTAAATAATGTCGTAGTTAGAAATGCTATCTCCTCAACTTAACAATAGCTGTAATTACGGTGGTTCAAATTACAAAGGAATGTACACAGTTCCGGTCTTCTTTGAAACGGGCCCCTTCTATATCTTAGTCGCTGGAGCCATTTTGGGTCTAGCATGAGTAATATTTGATTCATGCATTAAATGTATGATATCTATAAAATTATGCATATGAATAATTAACTGTATTGTTTCTGTAATACAAATAGCTCGGCTCACAGAGGTCTCACGGACTTGTGGTTGGGCTTAAAATGTGCGTAAAGACTAATTAGGCTTAATTATCCCATAACAATAGCGTGTTGTTTTTATTGTATAAATTACTGGTAATTGTTTCGAAATGTTTGACAGCTAGTTGTGAGAGCTCTAAATGGGCAGTTTTCATCATTGGCTAGGGAGATTGTTGAAGTGGTACACAATTACAACGTGGTTAAAGCATTTCTGCCAGTCACCAGGGATTACATTGGCTACTGCAGTAGTTGTTAATGTTTTGCCGTCTGCAATTTTACATTTTGTGTTGGATGCTCTTATTTCGTCTTTAACTTGGGCCCAAATTAATTCGATGAGATTCAGCTCGCAGTGGTACGGAAATTTGTTTTTCGAGCCACGAAATAATTTCTGGCTTATAGCTTTTGCTTGTTGCTGCCTTGTCGAGTCGAACTGAATGAAACGTAACGTTGTCCATCACGATCACCAAGTTGGCTGGAATATTAGGTAGTAGTTTTTAACCAGTTTTTAAAACACTCGCCGTTCATTTCTTGATGGTAATCCCCAGTCTTAGTTTTCTAATGAAAAGAAGTTGAGCACTATTTACAAATCCTTTTCGTTAGAGCCAGCATGCAATAATATCAAACGTCGATCTTTTCTCGGTGGTATGAGGCAGCCACGTAACTCTTTTTTTTTTCTTGCCGTGCCACTGCATCTGTCGGCTGTGATGTTCGTTGGCCCACATCTCGTCTAAGTAAACAAACGGTGGTTGTGGCTACGCAATTAACTTACCGAAGAACTACAACGTAGAGCAACATTTTCTGGACGTTCGATATAAGTCGGAATCATAGCTGCAAAGGGCGAGCAAGCTTGGCAATTTCTCTACGCGCTTCAGCATTCGATGTGCTAGGCCGTGGCGACGTCGTCTGCGGCGTTAGGCCTAATCGTCATGCCGTAGTTTTGGCCAGAGTTGGGTATCGGTGTTTTCTTTCCTACTGACAAGACACGCTTACCGTTCTCTGAGATTTTCCAGTGGCAAAGCTGGTCTGTTAAATTTGTTGGTTCAGCATCCGTGTTGTGTCCTGAGCCTCCATGTATTTGAAAACATTGCAAACAATCTCTCTAGCCGGCGAATTCAGAGGTTTTCCACGTCGGGAAAGCTATGAAGCGAGAGATAAGGTCGCCATGTTGGTTCGTCTGCTCGAAGAGAAATATTTACCAGGCGTGATCAATCCATTGTCCAAAAATCCGCGCGCAGTGGCCAACCAGAACCTAAAATAGTATAGCAAATTTAAGCCATTTATGCAAAAATGTGCCATACATGGCAAATATAGTCCCAAATCGCTGAATTATTTTCCGTAAGTGCACGTGAGTGGTAGGAATAGGACCACAAGTAACCCATTAGTGAATTAAGGACTTGAATTTTTTATGTATGGTTCTGGACCATCCTAGCTCACAAGTACTACAAATATTTGTGACTACTGACACGGGGACAGCTTCTTATCAAGTATGCAAGTTTTCCGAACTACCCCAGACTTCACTCGCAACTTATCCATTTATGCATTTGCTTTTCATTTCGTACTAAACGCTTCAAGTATTTCTTAAACAAAGTACGAGTGTCTTTTGAATCACTAACTGTGTTGTCATCATCTTTTTAATCATGTTAATGATTTAGGTTCTCTTTTACTCAACCATATTAGGTTTTCGTTGTTAAGCAGACGGATATCTAATTCTAGTATCTAATTCTAATTCTAGTAATTTTGCCATGCATGTGGTGTAAAAGAATTTAGGTTACTGAATTATAGCCCAAGTTTGAAAAATAACTAGAAATTATTTGGCCTGTAGGAGAGCAATAAAAGGGATGCTAGGTTCTCCAACTATGTAAGCCTGGTTGCCTATCTAGAAATAAGGAAATGCACTTCCAAGGTAGGCATAAATCATAACTATGCTATAACAAATATTATTCTTACTATTTAAGTGATCATTTTGCACATTTAAAATATCTATTTTGTGTTACAGCAAGAGTGACTTCTTCTTGTTATTGGGGATAAAACGCTGGAAAGGGCATCTAACTAATCTTGTTCCTAATTTTTCACATAAATAAGTCATTCCAGAGTGTGCGCCTATAAAGTTGAATTGAAATTGTCTTAAACCCTTCAAAGCCTACAGTATTTTTCAATATTCTTATGCAGCTTAAACGAAAGTTTAAGTAAACTGAAATGTTTTCTTGTATTGTGACTTGCTGTGTGCAATTATTCACATTAAGGCTATCAGAAATAAAATTAATTTTCTTAGGCACTGTCGACACCGTAAAAAATGTCCCACATTTTGAGTTTTTTTTCGAAAAAAAAAAAATAATGCCCATAGCACAATGTCAAGTCCGAACGGACATCTTGGACAAATGGCTGGGATTCACGACCAATGATACAAGTAGCCCTTAAATCATAACCCACATTCTTGTTATGATTTAAGGGCTGGCTGGAAGTTTCTGTGGCTACAGGCTACTGAAGCTGGCTGGAAGTTTCAGTGTTGTGAAAAAACCCAACCCGGAAAAAGACCCACTTACTAGATTTAATACAGGGTTTTTCTCTTCTTTTTTTTTTTAACTCAGTGGGTTTTATTGGGCTGGGGAGAATCGCAACAATCCTGAGAAGTTAATAGGAGATTACTACCTTGTATCAGCCATGAAGAACCTGTCAGGCCTTTTGGTTTTTGAAAGTAAAGTGCTCTCATCCTGTGTCACTGTTTTGCAGTAAATAAAAATAAAATCCACATGCCTCATCTTATTAGGGAAATTATTTGCCTGAAGAACTGTTTTTTTTTTTTTTTGCATGGCTCAAGTCAATTGTAATGTACAAATAAATACTGTAGGCTATTTTAAGATGAAAACAAAAAGGTTACTGTAGTTTTTTAGTCTGTAAAAGTGAACTTGACTACAAGTCCTACGCCGGCTTACTTAGTGGTCATCGTGGCTGAGCGGTGAGAAAGCTCAGGCTGGTTGCTGGAGGTTTGCGGATCTGGTTGAACCCCTGGACAGGAGACCTTGGCAAAGTCCCTGCCAGGACTGCTGGCCAGGGTAGGGTGAGAGGCTACCATGCTCCTTTAGCGGCTATGGGATGTATTCTGGCTAATTCTGGACAATCTTTCGGCCTGGATGATGATTGGAGGTTCCCGGATCGAATCTCTTGGCTGGCACCTCCCTTCACCAGAGTTTTTCTTCTCTTAAAAAAATCTGGTAATGTTCAAAATTGAGCCGGTTCAGCCATACAAGCAATTGCTTTGGCTGACATAAGGCTCGTCAAAATTAATTAAAAAAAAAAACTACTATGGGATCATATTTTGTTAACGGTTTACGTAGGACGATGGCAATTAAATTGGTAAAGTACCGTTGTCATCAAATAGTACAGGAATTAGAAAGGAAACACTGATGTATAAAGAGTGCCAACAAACCGTGGTACATCTGGACGATCTGGAAAGTTTAAACTAGTCTGTTTCTTGGATTTTGTTTTGTCATCTTTCTGGTTGTTTTTTTTTTTTTTTTTTTTGGTTGAATTGATGCTAGGTTTTTTTTCCTCCCTGCACGAGTTTCAGTCACAAAAACATTGCTCGGTCCTTGGAATAAATTATAGTTCACCACCAAATTCAAGAAGGCAATCGCTTTTAATGGGAGGTGTCTTTGGGTTCACAAATGGTTGTATAATGTTCAAGTTCGACGACAGTACGTCACAGATAGCATTAGCAGAAATGTTAGGCTTAGAAACGAAGGTCAAGATCCATCCATACTTTAAACATTAAACCATACCATACTGGTGCGCAGTTCGTGATGACCAAAATCGCTTTTTCACTGCATTCCGTCAGTTTGCACTTAGTAGCAGCAAGAATTTATAACACGGTCGACTCTGTTCCGTTTTTCAACAGCCGCGCAACGCCCACTTTCTCTTGCCCATCATGTCAACAAAAATGGTCGACTACGCGCTCCTTGACAGCCACCTAATCGCCTAAGTCTCGCAGGCTGAGGTTCATAAGCTGTGGTGAGCCCCTGCTAGCCTGTCACCTGTCACCATACTCTTCAACCCGTTGTCTTCCGTCACCTACTACAGTCACCTCGCTTCGAGGGAGGGAGAGCGATAGGATGTGTCCTGGCAATAAGGCATGACATCTCAGGTTGGCCCTTGAACTGCACTCTTCGTTCAGCTTCAGGATCACTCAGGTCGGACCACCTCTTCCAACCGCTGCCACACTTTTGATTACGTCTCACCATCTGGCTTTCTCACTAGACCTTCGACTCCTCCTACCCTCTTCCGATAGTTCTTCAATCCACTCCTTCCCACAATTCCGTACAGTATTAGCAGGAACATTGCACCTGACACAAGTAGTGTTACAGCCAGCGTAGCTTTCATCTGCTCACATGGGTAAACGTCGCCAGATTGTACCAACTTCTCCTTGTTCCCACACAATGATCCTCGGGAAGGCAGTACTTCTCAGCTTTCGGCCCCTGCTACAGCGGCAGGGGCTCACCACAGCTTATGAACCTCAGCCTGCGAGACTTCGCCGATTTGGTGGCTGTCCAGGAGCGCGTAGTCGAGCATTTTTGTTGACATGATGGGCAAGAGAAAGTGGGCGTTGCGCGGCTGTGAAAAACGGAACAGAGTCGACCATGTTATAAATTCTTGCTGCTACTAAGTGCAACACAAAACTGACAGAATGCAGTGAAAAAGCGATTTTGGTCATCACGAACTGCATCAGTACGGTTTAATGTTTAAAGTACGGATGGATCTTGACCTTCGTTCTAAGCCTAACATTTCTGCGAATGCTATCTGTGCCGTACTGTCGTCGAACTTGAACATTATACAAACATTTGTGAACGCAAAGACACCTCCCATTAAAAGCGATTGCCTTCTTGAATTTGGTGGTGAACTATAATTTATTCCAAGGACCGAGCAATGTTTTTGTGACTGAAACTCGTGTAGGGTGGGAAAAAACCTCGGGAAGATCCTCGGGATGACAGTACTCCTCAGCTTTCGGCCCCTGGTACAGCGCCACGTCATAGCCTAGGATCAACCCGTATCAAGCTTGCAAACTCCATTGATCATGTAACTAGTCATGAGTACACAAAAGAAGATGTTGCTATTGCAGCACATGCCCAAGGCTCGCAAAGAACAACATGCACGCCTGATAGAAAGATATCTTTGCTTGCGTCTCATCAGGCTACAACAGTCGTGCAGCCATCCCAACCGATGTCTTGTTCGGTCTCTTCCAAACGAAAGCGGATCAAGCAACTTCCTTCTCGTCAATGAACAACAACCTGTACCAGGTTCTCGCTCCCCATTCACTGTCCTGCCAGCACCTGTGACACCGCTCCCTCCACAACCAACGACCCACCTCAGCGACACAAGAAGACGAAAGGGCTCCGCGTCAGGAGTTCCTCTCGCAAAGCCCAACAGTCAACATTGTCGACCCCAAGCCAGGTTGCAGCGACTATGGTTCCCCCACTGACTTCTGATGTGTGTCCTGTTCAGGCCGCCATACAAAGCTCCTCGGTTGTGGAAGACCCAGTCTCTTCGTAGGTCCACACTTTCGACGTCGCTCCACTGGTGGTCAGCACGCCTTTGTATTTTCCATCGGGTCCTGGACTGGCAAAGAAGTTTGGCCAAGGTTCCCCGCCTATCTGATCGGCCTTGCCAACGACCCTAGAACAATGTTCTCCGTGTCATCACCTACACTAGGACTTGCTACGCTTCGTTCGCTTTGCCAATTATGTTAGCATAATGTTTTATACAAATAACCTAAAAAAATATTTAAAAAACAAACATCTTGGATAGTATGTTTCCGTACAATTTTAAAGTCACCAAATTGCTTGTAGGCTAAGTCTTGAGCTTGCAGCAAGCTTTGTGCACAATCCTTTCAGCAATAGCGTCAAGTCACAGAAAGTTGTGCATAGTAATAAGGACCGTCATACTCGCAGAAAAACGCACAACCAAAAGGACAAGTTTTAACGGAAAAAAACATGCAAACTTTCAGCAGACACAGGCGACCATCTTCTTCAAGCTGAAATCACAGAATCCTACTTCACCACGTTCCTACAAACGATTAACGGTCACGAGAAAACTTCAGCTTGAAGAAGGTGGCAGCCAGTGTGTCTTGTTCTTGAAGTTATTCAGTGTACGCTACCACGCTTGTCCCACGAATGCAGGCCACACGATGCTAGGTTCAGGGAGCTTGGCCTTACGAGCCTTTACGACCACCACGTAAGAGGAGACCTACTTCACACCTACAAAATTGTGAGTGGGATTGGTCGCACTGAGGCTAAAGGGTACTTCACCGCGGCCCCCTATTTGGCATTCATGGACACCGCCTCAAGTTACAACGCACACGTGTGAACACCACTGTCAGGAAGCACTTCTTTTCATATTGTGTGATTGACCACTGGAACAAACTTTCTCATAATGTTGTTGAAGCCATATCTGTTAATGGCTAGAAAGCAGCCTGTGACACAACAATTTATGCCAAACAGTGAACGGTCGCTGCTCATACACCATACAAGCTTGGCTTTGGGTGTGTATTTTGTTTAAGTTAGGGCGAAGGTACATGGATGTCATAACGCATGATGTGGATATTAAGATAAATTATGCCAGGGTTAGTTTCCACCCCATCCCTTCTTTTAGAATATTTAACACACAAGAGGGTCCTTGGTTACGCCACTGGTTGGTGATAATCTGACCATCCAGGAGCTGATTTTGGTATAAAGCCCAACAATGTCTTGAAGTCTTTTTCATTGATATACCAAAAGATGCCTTTCTATCCAAATAAAAGCGTACACAACAACTCAACGCAACCTTATCAACTTCATGGGTAAGTGCTGCGGGAGAATGCTGCACTGGCAACGAAGGCCCAGGATGTATGTAGCCTAGGCAAGGTGACAAAATAACCAAGTGATGAAAACCAAGCTTCATTAGGATTCCCAAGTGAAGTGAGCAATGCATAGCAGAGTTGTTCGGGGCTTGGTCTACGAGCCAAGAGGAAGCGAGATCGAATCGCGTTATTGGCCTAAGCTCACACGGGACTTCAAAAAACAAACTAGGTTGCCGTAAATTTGGAGTGAGGAGCTTTAACTGTGCGCAAAGTAGTATTTTGAAGGCCTTGATTTGGGTCAACACAGTGAGAAGCTGATATTTCGGAAGGAAGACTGCCTTGTTTAGTTCGCAAACTGGAGGAAATTATTTATTATTTTTTTAACTCGGGAAAGCCCAATTTGTAATTTTATTTCTTGTATTATTAGTTCGCCACAAACTATGTCCTCAAACGAGAAAAGAAAGTTATATAAACTCAATGAACAATCTATATATGTAGCATTGACATTACACCAATTTAGGTTAGGTAAATAAAAAATTACCATATTTTAGAAAAATTCACTGGGTAGCGATTGCATCTTTTATCTCACAGCAGCATGGCAGATACTACCCGGATGCTCATTTATTTATTTAATGATAATAGTTAAGTTGTCAAGTTTTCATAAAAGACAATTGAAAATGAGTGGTTACAGAATTCAGCCTAGCTACAAAAGAACTGTTAATTAGAACGGGGAGTCAGGATTCTCCCAGACAGTGTGTCATGAGAGACAATGGAATAGAATTGTACCATAGCTGTAGGCTATCACATGACGATAATGAAAGAGACTAGAGCTATGGTACAATTCACGTGTATTCTGGACATTCTCGTTCCTTTAAGATCGGCGGTTTCCCAATTCTAAGCCACGTGTTTGCCCCTCACATTGCGTATTCTAAAACGCATAGGGGCTCGTCACAAAATACGAATAGGCCGGCAGGACAAAAAACAAACCACAACACGAAACGAACGTTAGTTTTCTTCATACGATTTATTAAGTTTCCAAGCAATTAAATCAAAATCAATCAATCATAAAACGAACGGTTGAGAAAATACTAAGGGGAAGTTTAAAATAAGACACCAGCGTAAAATCGTGCACTTGGAAATAACATTCTAGCCTACAATAACTTTCTTATTATGAAACATGACAGCTGTTATATGCTAAATAAATAAATGCTAAAACAATTTGCCAGGACCAAAATCTAACAATTACAATACCATAGAATGCTGTTAACAATATAATGCCAAGCAAGGCAGGTTAAAATAGTTTTCTGTACTAAATTTTTGCTTAAGCCATCGTAGAAACTAACCAGCCTTGGAAGTTGGATGCAATGTTTTCCCGCAATTTTTTGTACCAATTAAACAAGATCTTTTCCCGTCAGTTTATCACGTTTATGTTAAAAGGCTGATAAATTTTAATCACCTAATGCAAGAGCCTTAATTCAATATTTAAAATAATGCTTCACCTGATAGATGTCATCATTGTTATTTAAAACTTGTGGCAGAGCTGAACGTGACGATGTAGCATCCATCTTAGCCTTTTAAACTGCGATTTTTTTAGCGCGCTTCTTGGTTGCCATGGTGATGAGAGACAGCATTCTCGATTACACGTTCCTGGCTGGTATCGTGGAACGCGAAGTCCTGTGCGCTATAGGGTTCATAAGCTGCGGGGAGCCCCTGCCATTTTACAATGGCTGCCATGGCGTGCTTCGGATTTCACGTGAGCCAAGACATGGAGGAAGATGCGTGAGCGTTTGCCTTCAGTTCGTTGTTGAAAATTACGAAAAAGATGAAGTTTCACTGCATTAAAAAATTAAATCAGCAGCTACGATGCACAACTAAAACGGAAAAGGAGCCTATAAACCTTCACACTATCGCTTATCAGGTGGGAATAACGTTTTGTAGCCTACCTAACGACGATTTTCGGACGCGTTTTTTCAACATGGAAATGTCAATTTTTAGTTCATTACCGGCTGTAATTTTATGAAATGGTTCTCCAAAACTAGGCCTATTGAAGCCATTTATCCGATTTTTTTCTGTGCACCTTAATGAATACATGTTGCGTGCACGTAGCAAGTTTTAGAATATCGTGTCCAATACTTTTCGCAAAAATAAATAGTTCGTTAGTCCCTCATTCAGAGCAAATAACAAACCAAAGAAACCAAAAAAAAAAAATGACGCGGAGCTTTTTAGGTGATGCGGCGGTGCCTGAGAACCCTTTTTTCTACTTTGCATGGCCTTATTTTCTTTTTTTTTGCATTAGTCCTAAAGCCAAACACATTAGCTTAGTGTTTGCTAGGAGGGGCTTCCTCTACGAAGGTACTTCACGTCATTTGAATGTACAAACACACTTTGTTCGATATTTCTTAAGTTTATTTAAGGTGACGATGTTGAATGTATTTGAGAAATGTTCGACATCCAAAACCAATTATCTGCGGCTGCAAATAATACTTGAAACTCTTATAATGCGTTTTAGCATTAGCTGGTACATTTAACCCTTTTCCTTTATATTATTTAACGTAATCTTTTGCCATCACTACTACCGGAGCTTAGGGCAACAATAACTTACGAATTTTACCGGACCAGTTTTTCAATTTAAATAGAAACTTAGTTGATTCTTGAAAATCGTCTTGGCTACCAATTCCCAAAGCAAAACCTGGCTTCCTACTATTAAAAAACCGCATTTATTGAGATCTTTCCTTCAATAGTCGCGATGCCTTACATCGTGGTTTAATATGAAAACATTCAGTATTAAATTAAAGGCCTTTTCACGTTCCAAACAAGAGTAAAACTCGATTGCCCTATCTCTATCACTACAGTCATACAGTTGTTCCTTCAAACGGCTCCAAGCAAAAACCCTTTGCTCTGCCGACTTTCCCATTGTTCTCCAAGCCCTCTACCAATCAGACCCCCGTAGCTCTCCTACCAGTCCGCGCTTTGGTCACGAGAATCCGACCTGCTAGCATAAAAAGCCCCAGCTCCCCTCACTCCTCAGCACACGCTCAACAGATCTCAAAGCCAGAGGTAGCTATGCCAGTCGGTAAAGGAGATGTCCCGTCCGAATGTTGCCATGCCGGGCAAAGGTTCGTATTAGACTAGTGTTGACTTAGAAAATTTAATTTTTGCAAACCCCATTCAAAATTTTAGTTCTAACTTAACCTAACCTTAACTTTGAGATTTATGGGAGGTGACGCCATCGGCATTTCTGGTCCCCCACCCCCATATCGTCAGGGTTCACGGTCCCTTCCTAAAAGCCAGCTTTTTTCCACCGTGTTTATTATTATTAATTTAATATAAACACAGATTTGATCACTTAAACCAATTAGGTTTGCAGAAGCAGAGACTTCGATGGCCAGTTGTCCCAAACTCGTGTAAGTGTTTATGTTGATCGGTAGATTTGGTCTTTTGTAACGCAATCGAAACAAAATCTTAAACAGATAGATTTGATCTTAAGTCGGACTTAGGAAACATAGTCTTGGACTATTTTGTGTAATTCGCACAGTTTGCACTAAATAGAGGGTACTTGCGAGTTCCCAAAAGCACTCTTTCTTTTAGAAATTGTCAATTACTCTTTGCATCGTGATGTAAGGTTTGAACTGAATTTAATGTAAATTCTTGTCGAATTTTAAATGTAAAATTCCTGTTGCTTTTATTTAAATCTTTCTTGTGACACTAGTTTGATGAAATGTAAATATTCGTTTTTATATTTTAACTGTCTTTTAGTAAACCGAGAGTTTGTGAAACGCCAGTTGTTTGCTAGTGAGATTAATTGCTAGAGTTAATTTAACTAAGAAAACCACTTATTATTTAAACTCAGGACTGCAATTAACCTCCCACCTGGTGGCAGCGAATACCCCCCGTTAAGATTATCTCGTTAGCCTACGATTAGGACCAATGACTCTGTTATCCATGCTGGGCCAGTAGTACATGTGTGCTGTTTCCTGAAAAGTAAAAACCGCTACCCAGACTAGAAATTTAAAGGTCAAAACCAGCTTGATGTCGGCGAGGCTACAAGCACCTCGACAGTTCTAGCTTCGACCGCTACAATACCTTCTCCTTCGTCAGGGCCTTCGCCAACTAGTATGCAGCTACAGTTAAAGACTATCCTGCTCCCATCCTTCGTTTCCCGATGACAACTTGAGCTTCTGAGTTCGCTTCCTCTTCGTTCCATACCCTTAGAGCACATTCTGTTTACCGATTCAATGACGTCACACAGTTCATTCCCGTCTTCCAGGACTACTGCATTATTTCCGACCACGCCACTCGTCAGCTGCTCTGTGCGCCGTGTCACGCACAAGCCATGAGCGTTGCGCTAGGCTTCTGTATGTGCCAATACAGCCCTTCGTCCCTTCGCATTATCCTGTTCTTTAGCCTGCACTGAGGAGCCGTATCCATGTTCCTTTTAACCTTTTATTTGGGTGCAACAGCACCCGCCTTATGTGTACCCAAACAGCCTCGTCTCGGATCGCTTTCTTCCCTCTGTCCTCCCCTACAGCCCTTCGCTGCTCAAAACAGAAGAGAATTGACACCATATGACCACGTCACTCCTACCACGGTCTCTATCCAGCAGTCCGTCTAGTTCTCAACTACACTTTCCTCCTTCACATCCATGCTGTTAGTTTCAAACCGCTGCGACCTTCGCCATCTTTCAACCACCTCAATACCATCGTTCGTCAGACGTCCCTTCCTTCACCTCTGATCCGAGGATCCAGCTCGTCAGACATTGCAGACCTATTCAACGGGCATGCCGTTTTCAGTTCGCTCCATTTTCCAATTTTATACGATGGACACAGTGTTCCCGTTCATATAGCCTAGCATGATCAGAAGACGTTCGCCTCCCCATTTATCACAAAATACTGGCAATCGGCGTTTACAGTGGTTTGAAATCGACATTACTTCGGGAAAACACACACAACCACCAGGCAGAAATACAACAAAGTTCCTTTGAATTTTCGTGTGGACTTCACCGAAAATTCAAAGGAACTTTGTTGTGTTTCT